>JAEQML010065608.1:0-20780 GCA_016904865.1 Pissodes strobi
TACCTGCTGAACATCCACATTTGCACCAGTATATTTTTCTGTCACATAAGTCGAAATATTTTTTTTGAAGGAAATTTAAGTTCGAATCTTAATTTAAAAATGCTACAAAATATGTTAATTCTTGAAATTCAACATGTATCGGTCCAACTGTTAATAATGTATAATATCAGAAGAATAGCGCTCTCCTAAAATTATGGGCGAGAGGCGAGGGAACACTTAAATACCCCTATTCCCAATAGGTGGACAGGGAGGGTAAACTATTTTTTGAGAGCCACTTGAAAATTAAAAAATATTGAGGGTCTAAGAGAGCTCATACCAAACTCAACTGATCACTGTGATGTATGTAATGATTACTATGTCGTTTCATGTCGGTTGTGATTGGAGGCGTTTAGGGTTGTTCCAACAATCATTTTAACAATTTCAATTCATATACGAAGACTACACGGGAAAAACCAGCTATGTCACATTTTATCAAATTTGAGTTATTGACGCCATTTTGTAGGTATTTCTTAGTGCTGCACGAGGCACTATGAAACAGGGCAAAAAGAAGCTTAGTCGCAGAGCTATTACAGATATCTTATTTGCCCTACACGGGAAAAACCGGAGTAGTCCACGCGTACTTGGGAAAAAGCAGTTATGTCCAGTGTCAAGTGGTGTAGAAGCACGGCGTAATTTAATTAATTTTAGTTTATTGCAAACAGTTGAGCGGTGTGTTCGTTTTTGGTCAGAGTTAGATTGTGCGTTTTGTGGTGTTTAGTTAATGAGTTGTAGTTTAAGACATAGAGAAATGAGTGATATTAGGCGTGACGCGTCACGCTCGGATATTTATGGCATGCTCCCGTATAGATAGAGGCCTGAAATTTTCAGGGGATGTAACCGCAGTAAAAAGAGGATCCTCGATCGAGAACGGGAATAGGTACGAGGTCGGAATTTTTATGGTAGGTGCGCACCTTAGACCATACGGGGGGAACGGGGTTCTAATTTAAGGGGAGATTTTGGGGAAAAACTCGTTTTTCGCCCGTAACTCTGCAACGAAGGCTCAGATCAAAATTCTGACAAACAATGACCCCGCTTGTTGAAGTTTTCACTTCTGTCGTGTGGTCTTAAGCACAAACAATTTTTTTTAATATTATTTTTTATTTTTAGGCCTGATCCCAATAATTATTAATAATAAAAAAAAAATTGTGTGGGCTTAAGACCACACGATAGAAGTGAAAACTTCAACAAGCGGGGTCATCGTTTGTCAGAATTACGATCGTTGCAAAGATACGGGCGAAAAAAGGGTTTTTCCCCAAAATCCCCCTTTAAATTAGAGCCCCGGTCCCCCCCGTATGGTCTAAGGTGGAACCCCATGGGGCGCACATACCATAAAAATTTCGACCCCGTACCTCTTGCCGTTCTCCCGAAATTATTTATTTAAATTGTTCCATCTCCCCCATCCCCTGGCCGAACGGGGGTGGAGAGGGTACGGGGGTACGGGGTCCCGTTTTCGTCCAGGATCTTCTTTTTACCCCGGCTACATCCCCTGAAAATTTCAGCCCTATACTTATACGGGAACATGTCATACATATCCGAGCGTGACGGCTCCGAGCGTGACGCGTGACGCATGACGCGTGACGGTTTTACTGAATTCAATACCCAGGAAAAAACGCAAAACGCGCCTAAAGAAGTATTCACTTCAAAAATTACCAAGCATTATGGACATTCAGGACGGCCAGGTTTTTGAAGATTTGGCGCTTGAGTAGAAGGAATATTTTAATTACTTTTGTGTGCTTATTTTTGAATAAAAAGTTTATAGAGCATGTAACTTTTGCATTATTCAGAAAAGAAAGAAAAAAATGGTGACTTATTTTAATGATTCTAAGCAATTTCTTTATGGACATCACTGGTTTATCCCCTGTTTTTTTTTGAACTTGTTTTTTCTTCTTCCAAAAATTCAAAACACTAGATATAGCCAATATTTTAATTACTATAGAACTGTTGTTTAAACCTATATTTCAATTAGACACCATAGAAAATTAAATATTTCCAAAAATTGGGTTCTACAAATTAGATTCTAACACTAAAAAGGCATTTTCTCAGTTTTTGTCTAAATGGACAAAGCGGGTTATTCCCGTGTAGTCTTCATTACAATTTCGCGCAAATGGGTAGAGTGTCATCTGATTAACTGATTTTATCACATTTATTATATCTTTCTTATTACCCACTGTTTAATTTAACCATTCGGCATGGTGGTGTGTTATTTCATGGATGGTTGATGCCAATAATAATAATATAGGCCCTATGTATTTTTCTCATCAAAAAATATGCTGTCCTATTGCTTGGCAAAAGGAAATGGTTTGGGTACTCTTCCCATCTCTTTGTTATTATCAATATATATTTTTTATTTCTATCCAAAACCTGTCATCTGTTTTCAATATTGCTTGCCTAAAATTTATGTTTTAATATTCATTAAGCTTCTTAGCTATTAATTTCCAATTTGTTCAAGCTTTTACTTCAAAACTTCATAATTTCCATATGTAAATATCATATCTTAGATCATATAATGTTTTTATATATTAGAGGCCAGTACTTGTGCTCACTTTTTTTAAAAACTATTTGCAATACTTACCAAATATTACTTTCAGGCAAGTTAGCTAATTAGTTCCTAATTACTCTTCTATCAACACCAAAAAGTTTTTTTTTCAATAAAATAATAAGAGGCACTTTTGACAAACATTACTTTTAAATTGCAAGACGTACCAATTTCCAATAATTTTTTGCTAAGTCAAATAAACTGTCCTTTAATTTCTTTAAGATACTGTATCACTTGGAATTTCAGTGTCACAAATAATAGGAGAAACAGGTTTCTTCTAGAGGCTAGATAATTCTATTGAATATTAGGACACTGCTAACTGAGACTTATATTTACGTTTATATTTATTCAAACAGAATCTGTTACAATTCACAAAAAATTATTAATGTTAATAAAGTTCATAATTTTAAAAAGAATTTTTTAAGATGACATCTGCTACCTTTATATGCCGAATTTGAAGGCAAAGCCTTAGATGGTAGAAGCATATCCAACTGCGAAAGTTTTTTTTAACAACAACTGCTCATATAATATTGTCAATTAAGTTATTATGTTACCAAGCTTGGAAATAGAAAACTCTTCGGTAAAGTGTGTAGAGTCAATGTATGATTTGACAGGTGTATGCGGCAGCTCCTATATTAATATTATGAAAGTTACAAATTAGACGCTTTGCTAGTAATATGATGAACATTATACATTAAATCATATAAACGTGTCTCCTTGTTTTCAAATCCAACTTACTTACCCAGAGTGTACTTCCGTTTTGTCTGGACACTTATTTCTATAATACTTTAATACAATTAAATTGCAATTGAAAAACTTTTCGCTTGAGATCTACGATTTTCCGGGATAGGTCTTCGCGCCATTTTTCCGTCTGCATGAAGCGTTTTTATGATAGAAGGCCGTGTTTACGCCCTTGGCCCTCTTTTATATTAAGTAAAATAGATTCATGCAAGAAGACGAGAATATTTTATTTAACAAAAAGAGATTCGGTCCATTTAATCTTCATATCAGTGTTAAACTTAATGGACGTAAAATGTTTTTTTGGTGGAAGTGGTTCATTCGGTTTTTAATTTTTTGCAATTCAACCTAAACTAGGCAGACATTTTAGGACGCAGTTTTAAAATTTCTATAGCATTTAATTTTATTTTTGGCCTGGCATTTTAATCATATTTTTAACTATAATAAAAAGCAAGATGTTTATTATTCTAAAAGTATAAATGACAACTTTCCGCATATTTTAAGTTTATCCTGTGAACCCATATTTTTTTGAATTTCGTCATTGAGGCTTGTGCATATGTTTCCACTGGACTTATTCTATTATTATCGTATTCTGAGCTAGGCTGCTGGATATGAGTAGTGCATCAAAATAGTCTTTAATTAATATTAATTAATATAACTTATGTCACAAGATATGATTGATTCACAGGGTATGTGCTACCACTTGCATGGCTATTTATGCGATTGAGAAATAATATATACAGAATGGGTAATGAAACCCTTTCTTTTTTCAAAAGTTTGTTTATTCCGCGTATTTTTCTCTCCAAACTGATTTTAATAAAATAAAAAAAATTATTTCTTGGAATTTTCGATATATTGATATGTTTTAAAATGCGTAGAGGTTACTACTAGGGGTTCGCGAGACCGAGACCGAGACCGAGACCTGGCAAGTCTCGGTCTTGGTCTCGAAGAAAAAATTTAGTCTCGGTCTCGGTCTCGGGTCTCGAAGCTCGAGACCGAGACTACCTTGGTCTCGGTCTCGGTCTCGGTCTTGTCTCTGTTTGGTCTCGGTCTCGGTTTGAGCAAATAAAAAGTAATTAAATAATTTACTGTTTTATTTCGTTAATAACACAAACGTTACTTCGGAATGTTAAGTTAAATGAAACATCTAATAAGTGTCTTTTGTGTATCAGTTCTTGGTGAAGATGTGATATTAGGGATAAACTTCTTAAATAATTTTACATTTTTTGTTTGCAACAGTTGTTTGGATAATAATAGTTAACTTAAATAGGTACCTACTAATATTTTAATATATTTCATGTTAGTTTCTAAATTGAAGACCTCGGTGCAAAAACCGGACAAGTCCATTTTTGGTCGAAATGGCGTTTTCCGTTAAATTATATGCATTAAAACATCGCCGATCGATTGGTATAAGAATCAGCCAAGTCCAACGAAAAATAACGTAAATATACATCTTTAGGACTTGGCCGCGGCATTCTTGGGTGCAAGAAACAGCCAAGTCCAAGACAAGTCTGATTTTTGCACCAAAATAGCCACCGTCGCGCGTCGACCGGTTAGGACTTGTCTGCGGAACAGTCGTAGTAGGGACGGTTGGCAAGCACACGGGTTCATCATATTTATTCAGTGACTGCTGTGATTTATTGGGAGCCGGTAAAATTCCATTGTTCACTAGATTTTCCGCACTGAAATCTAGAACAACAACTGTTTTGTCACTAGCAACATCCAAAATGATCCAAGTGTATCCTTTACCTATTAATGAAGAAAAGCTTCAAGACGTTAAAACTCTCGTAGAAAAATATGTTCCAGCTGTAGATCAGTGGTACTACAAACACATTTTTGTAGAAGAGCCGACTGTTGAACCGCCACCTGAAGGCGAAGTAGTTGAAGAGAGATCCTATGAGTCGGATTCATCATTTATTTAAATTTAATTTTCTGTTCTACATTGAGCTGTAATCAGTTTATGAAAAAAATAAAACCTTTAAGTTACTTACAGTGTTTTTTATTTTTTTATATTACTTTTGGAGGAGATACATTATAAAATGTGTATCGAAAATATAAAGACATATATATAAAATAAAAATTAAATAAATAAAATAACTAAAAATAAAAAATACTTCGAAATAAATCGAATATATAGAGATATATAGAAATAAACCCCTTAAGAGTTATCATTTACAACGTTTTTATTTTTTTTTTGGTGCAAAAAACGGACAAGTCCAAATTTTCAAAAACTTCTAGGTCCTATGTTTTTCAATAATATTGGTTTTTAATGTTTGCTTAACAATTTTATTCGACATGTCTTAAATAAAAAGCTTGTATGCTACCTGTTTGTCATAAGCATTGAAAAATAGAAGGTTTTTTTTAATTTCCCAAAAGTTATAAAATATGGACTTGTCCGGGTTTTGCACCAAGGTCTTCAATTGTTGTTTTGATATAAAAATGCTTACCTCTAATGTAGGTACGTATACAAGTGATAGGGATTTTTAAGTATGTACACATAAAAACTAGGTACCGATTTATGTAAATTTTGTTGTCAAAGTCAACTTTTTTTCTTCTTATTTTTTACATTTCTTATCAGTTGTAGCGTAGCCATATAAAGTGATGTCATTTTGAAACATTTTGTATTATATGGAAAATTTTATTTTGAAAACTCTTAGAATTTAATGGTATACAGGGTGCCGCGAAATTAGTGGATGAAACATCAACCATGTATTTATCGGTCAAAAATAACTAAAATTTTTCTTTTAAATATATATCGGGAAGGGAGCTAGAGCCTCTTCGGTCTTGTCTCGGTCTCGGTCTCGAAAACGAGACCGAGACCGAGACAAGACCGAGACCGACACCATAGTCTCGCGAACCCCTAGTTACTACTGTCTACTGCCTGTGCAGTGTTTTGTCTGGATTCGCCAACGGAAGAAATGTAAGGTGCGTACAGACATGCAACAGAACAGTGTAACGTAACTCCACCACGGAACATATTCTGTTGCGCGACGTAGTTGCGATGCGATGAGGTTTTCTATTTAATTTAGGCGCAACAGAACATCGCCGCGAAACATCAACGCGTAACATATAGGCGTCCCAGATATTAATTATTTTAGTAGTTACTTCCTTTATTTTGAGCAAGATGGACGTTGCGGCTGCAGCATATATAGTTATGCACTATTTAGTGCAGAAGAGAAAACACAGACCAAGACGCTGGTGGCAGACTCAATTATACACCAGTAGAACTGTATACAGTGGTCGTCATTTATTAAGGGACCTAAACTTTCAATCAGTGAGTGGTCTATACAAAAATTTCACAAGAATAACGCCAACTGATTTTCAATTTTTGATCAATTTAATCGGTCCAAAAATATCAAGAAAGGACACTAATTGAAATTCGTGAACGACGAAAACGGAACGAGCGCTATATGGTTCGCAGACACGTCCACACATGCAAATTTATAGTGCAACGTCAGCGCGAACATTTCTTTGATGCGACGCCGAAAGACCGACAACCGATGGGACGCTGCGATGTTACGGTGTTACGCGGTTACGATGTTGCAGAGTGCCGTCCAGACTTGATACGCGATGAGGTTACGTTACGGTGTTCTGTTGCATGTCTGTTCGCACCTTTATTAGTTGAAGTCTGCGGTAACAGAAAAGTGAGTAATTTCAATCATATTTTGCACTGTTATAAAAAGCAAGATGTCTGTTATTTTAATAAAGCAAATGACAACTTGCCGAATATTTTGAGTCTATAACGGAAAGTGAGCATTTTTTTAGAGTTCCGTTTTAAAATATATCTGGGTGTCAATGTTTGGTTCCTTTTAATTTGAGTACCATTTGCGCAATTTTGTTTCTAGCACGTCCCTTTTTTGATTACTTCTTTTACGGCAATGATAAGATTTTTATGTTTTTACCCTTTAATTTAACAATTTTTCAACATTTGAATCAAATCTATCGTCATATTTTCAATTAAAATTGGTAAATTGCATATTATATATTCCATTCTGTAAAATATTATTTCTTATTTAAGATATTTTTTTCCCTATTTTTGTCTTGCAATATTTTAATTTGAGTGAGATATTTTGGCTAGTTCGTTTTACCCTGTAAAAAATGATACAGAATCTTGTGGTGCAAAATATATTCTATCTGTGGAATGCTTTGCACAATTTCTTTATAACAGTAAAAACATCGGTATCTCTGAAAAACATATGCAAATCAGAATGCTAAACGAACATGCTTCTCATTGTCAATTATTGCAAATTCGCTAATACATTTCAATGCTATATAAGTAAGTACTGATATGAATAAGACAACTTAAGCATGCTAAAATTTTGCGCCACTTTCTTCTCCACTGTGTATAGCTTCTCAATGTTCTTGTGGTCCTAAAGCGAAATCTAAATAAAATGAGCTTTTATGCGACCTGAAAGATTCATTCAAATCCGCCCATTAGTTATTAAACCACAGCAATTTAAAAATTACACTGAAATTGTACTTTTATGTTTTTTTTTTTGACGATCAATTTATTTCGTAGTAAATCGTATAGATGCAAGCCTATAGCAATTTAGAGTAGACATTTTGTTTTATTTTGCGTTTTCTTTTAGATCACTAGTTTTGGTGCTGCAACTTCATCATATGGTTTACATAGAACGGCCAAATTAGTATGTAAATTGAGGCAACGTTTTGCTGAATTGGATACGCAATGCCTTAGAGTAAGCAAAACAACTTATGATGAATGTAGATCAAATGAGGAGATCCAAAAATGACATAGAAATTTGAAACATTAGTTTAATTGATCGATATCGATGGACAATTTAGAATCAAGAGAAAACCTAAGAAGATTTCAAAGGTAGATTTGGCTACATAGCAGACTGTCAATCGATGCCAATGATTTATAATTAAGAATCTTGTCATCATATACATCAAAAAATTAATATAGTAAAACAATACAAACATAAAATATTTAAACTCTCAGATCAACAATTTTGGAAAAAGAATCTTACTCAATTACGCGAAATATTACTTTTGAGCAGTTACCCAAACTCTCTTATAAATAATATTTTTAATTCCAATCAAACTTAAAATCAAATAAATGTTTCCACAGTTACAACAAACAAAAAGTTTTTTAAAATCCCCTGCATTAAGGAACTATCAGAATGCCTTTCAAAAAAGCTCTCTTCTGCAAATTCCCAAATTGCTTTCTATAATATAAAAACAGTCAGAGGCCTTTTTTTCAAGAATCAAAGATCCAGTGCGCTTACTACAACAACGGGACGTAATATACAAAGTGCCATGCAGTAATTGCCAATTTACATATATAGGGCAAACAACTCAACACCTTCAAAAAAGATTATCTCAACACAAACGAGATTGCAATATTATATATGCTGATAACCCTAAAAGTGGACTAGCTGTCCACCATTTTTCAGTAGAGCACAATTTTGATTTTTCAAATACCACGATATTGGGGAAGGAGGCTAATTTAAAGAAAAGATTGTTTTTGGAAATGGCATACATCCAAAAACACCCATACACAGTTAATTTAAATACTGATACCTAAAATTTAAATATTGTCTATAACAACCTCATAAAAACGTTTTAATTGTCCTAATTTGCGAACGGTCGCAACGCCCCTCCTCCTCCATCTCCTACTACTATTATTATCGATCTTTTCCTTCACTAACCTGCTGTATTTATTAAATTTAGTAAGCCTTGAACGTGACCTGAGCAACTGCTGTCGGTGTTTGTTATTGTTTTTTTGTGTACGTGTTGTGATCCCTATGGGTTCAACAAGGCATTTCATTTATGCCCAACTCTAGGTTGCTGGGTGAGTTTGTTTAACAGACCTCCTTTTTTCTTTTTAATTTCAGTTTTTTCATGTTTTACGCATCAATTAAATAACCCAAACGTGTTCTATAGGTATACCTCATAATTCTGTACAACCTAGTTAGTTTTTAATTCCATAAATAATCAATACTTAATGTATCAGGCCCGATCACGATAACTAAACAATTTTTTTCTCTCTTACTTATTGCAGCCCTGATGATGGCACAAACTAGTGCCGAAGCTTTGGTCATTTAGTGACAATCATTTAATAAAACGGTCCAAAAAGCTGAAAAAACCTCTTTTTCTAATCTGATATTATTCGCAGATGTCATGATATAATATAAACGAAAATAGATATATGATTATATACCTAGATTCTGGTGGCACAATATAATATATAGACCGTTCTTTTGAGCACTAGGTCACTGTGAAATTTAATCAAAGGGAGAGAGGCTGACGAATTCGCAAGAATGAAATCACAATTGGCATATTCAAACACAAAATCATCTTTCGGAGTGATGCGTTCCTCAACTGGATGCAAATAGCCGTATGCGCTCAAAAGCAAAATTAATGATGAGGTAGGTCAGATTAAAAATAGCAATATTTATAGTATACAATAGATCCTAAATAATTCGATCAGACGAGCAGGACTTCGTCTAAAATTGGTACGTAGTCTCACACGTATCTTTACAAATTATACAAAGAGTACCTGAATAAAAAAGGGTAATACATGGGTGAACTTCGTGAGGATGCGGAAACAGCAACTCATATACTAGGCATGAGACAACTCACCCTCGAAAAGTCTTAAATTGAGTCGAATTATTTATAAAACTTCACATAACGACTTCATAATACGGCTTTCGCAAAGAGAGATCGACAGAAGATATATTGGCCTATGTCACTCATATATGGGGTAGGGCAATTGAGACCTAAGGAGAGTCTCGAGCGATTGCGTTGGATATTTCCAAGGCATTCGACAGAGTTTGGCAGCCTCTCTCTGCAGATGGCTTGCCAGTTTCCTTAAGAACCGATGTCTGCACGTTGCAGTTGATGACACATCTCAGACACATTCACCATTAACGCGGGCGTGCCTTAGGGCGCAATACTTTCATCAACTCTGTTCCTCATCTATATTAATGACCTGCTAACCGAAACGAATAATCCTGTTTACTGTTTTGTAGATGACGGTACCCGAATTTAGATCAGAAATATCTTTACCAGCGCCTGAGACTTATCACCACAGACAGGAGCAGATTACAGACATTAATCAAGACCTGGAGAAAGTTCAAACTTGGAGCGACACAAATTTAGTCCAGTTCAATGCAGCAAAGACCCAAGCAGCCACATTTACCAAGAGGGTCAATACGGCGGGCCCTGACATCTTTATGGCAGGACGATCATCCTCGTCAATCGGACTCGGTCAACAGCAATTTGTTCTGACATGACCATGTTGCTAATATCGCAAAATCAGCCTTCTAGAAGCTTGGTGCGCTATTTCGCAAGAAACAAGGGCACTGAACGTATCTAACTGACTTGTTAGGAGAACTATGTTGGGGTTTGGAACCTTCGGCAAAATGCACTAAAACGGAGTTTTATCCACAATTGCACTTAAAACTAGTTTTAATCATCTCCTGATGATGCGAACATGGTTAGCGAAACGCGCGTCGAGTGCAATAATTCTGTTTCGGAATTGTGGATAAAACTCCGTTTTAGAGTATTGTTAGGAGAACTGCAGCCGGAATGAAAAATTATTTTTTATCGCAATGGGTTGTATTCGCTTCGTAACATATTAATTTCTTTTTCATATATTGGGGTGAATTATGAGCTCGAATATTAAAAAGCTAAATTAAATTAACCGATATATGTTATACACATTCTCTATATAATGTTAACCGCTAGTAGGAGAATGATTTATAAACTTCACATAATTCGGAGATTGATCAAATGAATGTGTCTTCATACCACATAGGAATAAGTTTATGGACTAGTTTTCATTAACCAAATACTTATATTTTAGTGTTATCTAAGTCATTTTCTCCATATTTCCTTTCTCTTGTTTGCTTAAAGGGTAACGAGACGTTTTTGTTATAAATTGTTATATATCATGGAAAAAGTGCCAATTTGTTATAATTAAATTTCTCTTTAAACCGCTTTTGTTAATTGCAATTTAATTTACTCAAAAGCATACTCTATAAGATACTTAGTGTCTAGAAATTCAGAGCATGCTATTTATATTTATTCTCAAGTAAGGGAGATGTGCTAGGGTGCCAACAAAAGATTTAAAATTTCCACAAACAGCAGGTTTATTTTAATCTCTCTCTGACAAGGTTTATATGAGAAATAAATTAGGATGGAATATATTGGTGAGCTCTTTACACTGGTTCACTACCCTGGAGTTCATCCGGTCTTCTTGGAGGCTGATGCCGGAGATGTCTGAGACTTTGGAATCGGTTTTGTGACGGAAGTCGTCCTAGTTATGGGACATAGAGTGATGCCAGGGGTCATCAAAACATGAAAAAGAAAAATGGTCTAAGGCAGTTTAAAGAATTCACCAGGCATGTCAGCTGTTGTGTATCAATTTGCCCGGGAATGTAAGCTTACTTTAGATTCTTGAAAAAGTAATAATTAATAAACGAAATAAGTCTAGCCTATTACGCGGGCAAATTATAAAACAAGTAGAAAATAGATCTATTTGAAATCAATCCCTCTGCCAATTTGAACAGAAAAAGTTTAGACAGAAAGAAGCGGGTGATAGTAGAAAACGAAGAAGAAAATCTAGGCATTCTACTTTACTTTGAAGGTAATTTTTATTATTACAGGAAACATATTTAATAATAATCAGTAATTTTCCTTTTTAGAAAATCCTGAGAATTCCATCGTGATCGTTAAGTAAATCTGTTCGGAAAAATCAAGGCACACTAGAAAAATATAAATATCATCCATACGAATTTTGTTTTTTTTTCGTATATCTCCGGACACACTCGGAATTTTAATACTTTCTAAACGGCATATTGTTAGGCACCTAAATGCACAATTTTGCCCTAATTTGACCGAGTCTGTATCTCTTACGATTTTCGAGATCCCCATACATAGACTCGAATTCGAGCCAACCTGTACTTACTTGAATAATAAAAACATAGGTTAACTAGAGGTTAAGTTTTAAAATGGAGATCAATTCACGGAAAAACATGTTGGATGGAAGCGAAAACCATCCAAGTAACGCGCGAAACTACCTAAACAACTAACACTCTAATATAAATCCGAAGTGTAGAAAATCTACGTATATAATAGAGTAGAGACATCTATACTGTACAGACCTGGGTACAGACTGTATATTATAAATAATATTATTTGACGCTACGCAGAGGACGCTCTGTAAAGGGAGGTTAAAATGCAGTCAGACACTGAAATTTGTACACAAAACTAAACAACCGTTTCTCTACCATTAAATTTACTTATGAAGTCGAGAACAATGCCAGCTACCATTTTTGGATACTTTAGTGATTAGGAACGATAATAACACACTAGAATTTGATATTTACAGAAAAAATACTGCCACTAACCGATATATTCGTAATGACTCCTTCCACTGCGACCAACATAAAATGGCCAGCATTCATTTTTTAGTACACCGTTTGGTTAACTTTCCTCTTAGCAGAGAAATATTTAATAATGAAAAGGAAACAATTAGGAATATAGCGAAAGTTAATGGTTTTAATACTAACTTAATAAATAAACTAATTAATAGGCATTTGTTTAGAAAGACCATTCATGATTCCACTTCTTTCGTTAATCAGGATGAAAATACAAAATATGTTTCGATACCGTATAATCCTCAGTATACTAGAGAACTCCAAAAAGTTTTTAAGGAAGTAGGTTTAAAATTAGTATACCAGATTCAGTTTAACATTAAGAAATTATTAGGTGATCCAAAGGACAAAATTGAAATACTAGAAAGAAATGGAATATATGAAATTGGATGTATGGATTGTAACCAAAAATATGTTGGACAAACTAGAAGGTCTATACAAACGAGATTCAAAGGACATATAGCTCATTTAAAGTATGGTAGAACAGAAAAATCAAGTGTTGCCGAGCATGCTTTTGATAATAATCATAGAATAACAATTAAAAATTTAAAATTAATTCATAATATAACTGATAGGAGATTATTAGACGCATATGAAAGTATGGAAATTATTAAATGTAAGAATAGTTTAAATAGAGATAGAGGGCCTATTCCGTATAGTCCATTGTATTGGTTAATCCAGCGTGACTAGTGGGATTCCAGGATTGGTTCTTTTTAGTTCCGCTTGATTGAGCATACAGTAGTATAAAAGGAAGTTAGGTAGATTCTAATTTTAGTCTTAATCATCTCCTGATGATGCTAACATGGTTAGCGAAACGCGCGTCGAGTGCAAAAATTCTGTTTCGGTATTGTGGATAAAGCTCTGTTTTAGTGCATGTTGCCGAAGGTTCCAAACCCCAACATAATTGACTAGTAACTGCCAATAAAAATAGAAAAACAATACTTCATCGAATATTCATGATTGGAGCAAATAATAGGTTAACGCCATGATTTCTATTCACTCAACACTATTATACACAATTATTTAAAAGTCAGTGTTCTCAACTAAGCGACTGAACTTAAATATGAGGTTAAATACACTTTAATTATTACAACCTTTACTCAATAATCAATAATACTGCAGATAAAAAGTGTATATGTATCCTAATCAAACCTCTGATGTTGTCCGGTTGTAGCATAAAAGATATCTGTTGGTGTCCGAAAATTTATTATATGTAGAGTCAAAAAGTAGTCAAGGTAAGTAGGTAAGTAGGCATTATTATTATAAAGCCACAAAATAAAAACCTTAAGGACTTATTTGTTTACTTCAGGTACACACATGTGAATATTTATATTTCAGTTATTTAAGATATTACTAGGTATTATCAGCTCTGAAATTATAATAGATGTTTGTGGAAACACACCTTGTACCAGAGCAATTAGTACCTAACTATAAACTAAAAGTAATTAATTGTAAAATGTAAAATAATTAGGAAGTGTAGTGTCGTGTAGTGTGGTTAGGAGTCTATTTTCACGAACACAGTGCGAACATCCTTGCCATTATCACAACAAATTATGCACCTGGTTTGTATAAATTGTTCACTACAAATGTACAGGGATATTGATTAGATTTTGACCACCCCTGTAACTTTTTTAGTTTTTAAGCTACAGAGCTGAAATTTTTACCGAATTATAGGAAATAAAACGTATTTTTGTGAAAATCGAGAAAATGTTATACAGGGTGTTCCAAAAAAGTATGGCAAATCAATGTTACTTTTTTTTTAATGGAACACCCTGTATATTTATAGCAAGTTAAAGAGCCTTTAAAAAGACCTTTTTAAAAATGTATAATATGATGTATTTTCCTTTTATAGTTTTCTAGCTATCAGAGTATAAAATGTTAGATATTGGTTATTTATTTAGTTTTAAAATAGAGGTCTTTTGAAATTACTTTTCAACACATTTGACAGTAAATCATAGATTAATTCTGAACTAAGCCAGGACTATACCCACAATACGAAAGTTGGCCCTGAATCCTGCATTTATTACTATTTTTAGTAATGCTTTAAATGAAATTAAGAATTGTTATATTGTTATATTTATTATGTTTTATGACTATTTCCACCTGCAAGAACATTTATGACTTGAAGAAGATTGCCTTTTATTAGCCTTTTCAAATAATAAAACATTGTGATATATTATAATTTGTCATAAAATCTTATCCAATCACTAATACTAGCAAATCCTAAAAGGTTAGGGCTGGCCTGATTTGGCCGGCGAGCAATCTGTATTTACCGGCTTGATGATGTCTTATAGTTAGGAGTGTATGATATGATCACACTGCGCACACAAATTCTGTTTTTAAATTTATTAGGTCTACCGTTAATTGAAATATAATATGAATAAGTTCCTGTAAGTTCCTATTTTTCTTAGAAGTAATATGCCTTAATGATAGTAAACTGATTTAATAACAACGTAAAGGATTAAAATGAAAAATCAATAACTATCGAGATAATGCTTAAGAAAACATCACTTAAAATGTAACTAACTTGAACTAAATTGGCGGCGCATTCCCTTTCATTTAAACTAGTTAGTGTCCCAAGAAACTCACTTGGAAGGCTGAAATTTATGTTATTGCTGGAACAAGAGCCTTGTATAAGTGTGGTTTCATTCCTTTCTGGAAAATACTTGGATCATCTTGCAGAGCTCGGGATGAAAAATGGAAAGGAAACGGAGCAGGCCCCATTTATAGAAATGTGTAGCTGAATTATTGCAATGATAGGGGTATATTAGAGTTTTCGGATAAATTAATTAGCTCTAATAATATTGATGCATGAAAATGGTAGACTTGCGTATTTTTTGGAGCCTATTTTTTTAAGCTACAAGAGAACAGTAAAGTGTAGATATAGAAATCCATTTTGAAGGTAATTAATATGCAGCTGACAGCCATTAATTTGCACTAATTGTTTATGCTTTTTGTCAGAATAATATCATGTTGTGGTTTCTCTACTTAGTAATCGTATAACACGCTACTGATGGGAAACTTCTGCCTGTAACGAACGTTACATTGCAGCGCGCCCACGGCTCAAGCTATTCCCGCTGCTAACTTACCCTACCGTGCGTAAAAAAGTTTGACTGCAAAAATAATTGCACTTAATATTCTCCATTACTATCACTTGAATATTAAATTAATAGAAGTGGTTTGAATATGATAGGATAGGACTCTTCGGTCCTGGTACCAGGGGATAAATTGGCAAAAATGCCAATTAAGTGACCCGAGCAAAGCTGAAAAAACCTAAAAATTCTTAGTATTTCTTATCCAAAGGGTTACGAAAAAACGGAGAACACCATATATTTTTCAAAATCTAGGGAGCCCTATAAAAAGAAGGATATTACCCGCACCCACTTAAAATCAGATCGATCACAAAACAAAAAATTGGATTTTAGTCAATGTGTGATATAACGAATAAAATGTAACAATTTACGTTTTTGGACAACGACGGCTTCATTTCTATTGCATTATATATAAGAAAAAATGAGCGAGTCTGCTAGTACTCGAGACACTGATGTGTAAACATATCCTATATCGGCATGCACAAACATTTGAGCAGCCCTCGGTATATCACTGCGCATGGTTATGACGCCACAGCCGTTTACATATTTCCGTCCCCATCCGCATGCACATTTCCGTCCCATTTGCCAAGATTTACCCTCATACCGCCGCGTAAGATGTTTACACATCAAAAAATTCACAGTCCTTCACAAGGATGCAACCGGGGGGGACATTGGAAATGCCGAAGCAGAATACAATGCTTATTACATTTGAGATCTGAGAAAATTCATAATTGTGCGGAAATATATAGTTGATAGAAGTTTGGGTGAGATCAGGTTAGATTACGGAAGTTTAGTTTACCAAAATATACCAAATAAATATTACTTCAAGTCTCGTTCTTTTTTACAATTTAAAACGTTATAAGTGTGGTTGTAAAAAGCAAAAGGCCATTTGCATTCGATTCGTCTCACATTCCTCGATCTAACGATATGAAACACGACTAGTCTGTCGTAAGAAACTAAAAGTCACCCTCACCCACCCTTAACACAATCTAATGTATAAAATGACTTTTAGCAGATTACCCAAGTATAGTTTACCAAAATATACTACATAAATACATATTACCTCAAGTTTCGTTCGTTTTTACTATTTATAACATTAGTGGTGGTTGTAAAAACTGTATTCGATTCATCTCTCAATCCCCGATCTAACGCAGTTAGTTTCACTTAGTATGAACTTATTTTAGTCATTTGAGTCGGTTCCAATATGTTATAATCAATTTTAATAGATTTGGTTAGTCGTCTAATCAATTTTCGGTTAGTTTCTCTTAGTCGCAACTTTTTTTAATTATTTGAGCCGGTGCGGTTACGTTACAATCAATTTTAATAGATTTGGTTACTTTTGGTTAGTCGTCCAATCAACATTCTGATAGTTTATCCCTTAGTCTTAACTTATTTTAGTCATTTGAACCGGCTCCGATACGTTTTAATTAATTTTAATGGATTTGGTTAGTTTGGGTTAGTCGTTCAATCAACTTTCGGTTAGTTTTACTTAGTCTCAAATTATTTTATTTTCATTCACTTGAGTCGGTTCCGACCCGTTATTATCAATTTTAATAGATTTGGTTAGTTTTGGCTAGCCGTCTAATCAACTTTCGGTTAATTTCACTTAGTATCAGCTTATTTTAGTCATTTGAACCGGTCACGATACGTTATAATCAGTTTTAATAGATTATATTATTTCTGGTTAGTCGTAGAATCAACTTTCGGTTAGTTTCCCTTAGTCTTAACTTATTTTAGTCGTTTGAACCGGTTCCGAAACGTTATAATCAATTTTAATGGATTTGGTAAGTTTTGGTTAGTCGTTCAATTAACTTTCGGTTAGTTTCACTTAGTCTCAAATTATTTTAGTCATTTGAGTCGGTTGCGATACGTTATAATCAATTTTATTAGATTTGGTTAGTTTTGGTTAGTCGTCTAATCAACTTTCGATTTCACTTAGTATCAACTTATTTTAGTCATTTGGACCAATTACGATTAGTTAAAATCAATTTTAATGGATTAAGTTATTTTTGGTTAGTCGTCGAACCAACTTTCGTTTAGTTTCACTTAGTCTCAACTTATTTTAGGTATTTGAGTCGGTTCGGGTACGTTAAAATCAATTTTAATAGATTTGGTTAGTTTTGGTGAGTCGTCTAATCAACTTTCGCGTAGTTCCACTTAGTCTCAACTTATTTTACTTATTTGAGCCGGATCCGATACGTTATAATAAATTTTCATAGATTTGATTAGTTCTGGTTAGTCGTCCAATTAACTTTCGGTTAGTTTCCCATAGTCTTAACTTATTTTAGTCATTTAAACCGGTTCCGATACGTTATAATCAATTTTAATGGATTTGGTTAGTTTTGGTTAGTCGTCAAGCAGCTTCCGGTTAGTTTCACTTAGTCTCAAATTATCTTACATTTTTGAGCCGGTTCCGATATGTTGTAACCAATTTCAATAGATTTGGTTAGTTGTCCAATCAACTTTCGGTTAGTTTCACTTAGTCTCAACTTATTTTACATATTTACTCCGGTTCCGATACACTATAATAAATTTTAATATATTTGTTTAGATTTGGTTAATCGTCCAATCACCTTTCGGTTAGTTTCACTTGGTCTCAACTTATTTTAGTCATCCGACGCGTTATAATTAGTTTTATTAGATTTGGTTATTTTTGGTTGGTCGTCAAATCAAGTTTCGGTTAGTTTCACTCAATCTCAACTTACTTTAGTCATTTGAACCGTTTCCGATACGTTATAAACAACTTTAATATATTGGGTTAGTTTTGGTTTGTCGTCAATTCAAATTTCGGTTAGTTTCACTTAATATCAACTTATTTTAGTCATTTGCACCGGTTACGATACGTTATATTCAATTTTAATAGATTTGGTTATTCTTGGTTAATCGTCGAATAAACTTTCGGTTAGTTTCACTTAGTCTCAACTTATTTTACTTATTTGAGCTGGTTTCAATACGTTTTAATCAATTTTAATAGATTCCGTTAGTTTTGGTTAGTCTGCTAATCAACTTTCGATTAGATTCACTTAATATCAACTTATTTTAGTCATTTGAACCGGTTACGATACGTTATAATCAATTTTAATAGATTTGGTTAGTATTGGATAATCGTCGAATTAACTTCCACTTAGTTTCACTTTGTCTCAAATTATTTTGCTTATCTGAGCCGGTTCCGATACGTTATAATCAGTTTTAACAGATTTCGTTAGTTTTGGTTAGTCGTCTAATCAACTTTCGGTTAGTTTCACTTAGTCTCAACTTATTTTAGTTATTTGAGTCGGTTCCGATGCGTTATAATGAATTTTAATAGATTTGGTTAGTTCTGGTTAGTCGTCTAATCAACTTTCGGTTAGTTTCTCTTAGTCTCAACTTATTTTACTTATCTGAGCTGGTTCTGATACGTTATAATCAATTTTAATAGATTTGGTTAGTTTTGGTTAGTCGTCTAATCAGCTTTCGGTTAGTTTAACTTAGTCTCAACTTATTTTAGTCATTTGAGTTGGTTCCGACATGTTACAATTAAGTTTAATAAATTTGGTTACTTTTGGTTAGTCGTCTAATCAACTTCCGGTTAGTTTCACTTAGTTTCTACTTATTTTAGTCATTTCAGTCGGTATCGATACGTTATAATCAATTTTAATAGATTTCGTGAGTGTGGGTTAGTCGTCTAATCAACTTTTGATTAGTTTCACTTAGTCTCAACTTATTTCACTTATTTGAGCTGGTTCTGATACGTTATAATCAATTTTAATATATTTGGTTAATTTTAGTTAGTCGTCTAATCAACTTGCGGTTAGTTTCCCCTTCCTAGATCTGTGGTTAGTTTCACTTAGTCTCTACCTATTTTAGTCATTAGAGTCGGTTCCGATACCTTATAATCAAGTCTAATAAATTTGGTTAGTTTTGGTTAGTTGTCTAATCAACTTCCGGTTAGTTTCACTTAGTCTCAAGTTATTTTACTTACTTGAGCCGGTTCCGATACGTTATAATGAGTTTTAATAGATTTGGTTAGTTTTGGTTAGTCGTTTAATCAACTTTCGTTCAGTTTCACGTATTCTCAACTTATTCTAGTCATTTGAACTGGTTCCGAAACGTTCTAATCAATTTTAATAGATCTGGTTAGTTTTGGTTAGTCGTCCAATCAACTTTCGGTTCTTTTGACTTAGTTTCAATTTATTTTCCTTATTTGAGCGGATTCCGATGCGTTATAATCAGTTATGCATAAACCGTGTCGTGAAGTTCACTAAAATTTTCCGTGTCGTGATGCGACCTTGGAAACTCACAGTCAAGATACCAAAGTATTCATCTGAACTGGCTCCGATACGTTATAGTCAAATATAATATTTCTGGTTAGTTTTCGTTAGTCGCCAAAATTCGGTTCGTTTTGGTTTGTTTTAACTTCCTTTAATTTGTGTAACCTATTTCGATACATTTTTGCCCGTTTTGGTGCTTTTGGTTACTTTTAATTAGTTTTGGTTAGTCATTCAATCAACTTTCCGATATGTTATAACCAATTTTAATGTTTTTGGTTAATTTTGGTTAGTCGCCAAAATTCGGTTAATTTGTGTTATTTTTAACTTACTATAATATTTTTAATCTGTTTCGATACGTTTTAGCCATATTTGGTGCTTTTGATTAGTTTAGGTTAGATTGGGTTAGGTTGGGTTAGATAGTCGTCGTGGGTAGTTGTTCAATCAATATTCAGTTAATTTCAGTTAGTTTTAATTTTAGTCATTTCAATCGGCGCCGATACGTTTTAATAGAATTTAATGTTTTTGGGTAGTTTTGGTTACTCGCCAAAATTCGGTTCGTTTTGGTTAGTTTTAATTTACTTTTATATTTTTGATCTGTTCCGATACGTTTTAGCCTTTTTTGGAGCTTTTGGTTACTTTCGGTTAGTCGTTGAATCAACTTTCGGTTAGTTTCAGTTAGTTCCAATTTATTTTAGTAATTTGAACCGGATCCGATAGGTTATAA
>JAEQML010065609.1:0-20780 GCA_016904865.1 Pissodes strobi
CTCTAGGGCAGAGCAGAGTTGATCAAATGAATCATTTACTCTGTCTTGAGACGTTCCTAATTATCTGGATATGGAAAAACCTA
The DNA here is from genome assembly GCA_016904865.1 of Pissodes strobi. Classification (NCBI taxonomy): domain Eukaryota; kingdom Metazoa; phylum Arthropoda; class Insecta; order Coleoptera; family Curculionidae; genus Pissodes; species Pissodes strobi. The sequence goes on from JAEQML010065609.1 coordinate 84, forward strand.
ACATATCAAAAACAATTAATTGATGTTTCAATTTTTCTTACGCAGGACCTCTGAATTTCTTCTGAGAAAAGGGCGAAACCAATTTTTTCCTGCCAGTTAATTTTTAAATTTATTTGCATATTTGTAAGCAATTTACAGAAGATCTGAAAAAATTATGAGGCGTGAATCCATTGTTTTCTAGTTTTAATATAATATGTCCAACCAATTTCTCTTCATTTTCAGCCCCTTAGCTACTATTTGGGTCCATTCTTGTTTGACTTCAGCCTTCTACGAAAAAGGCTTGATGATACATTATAATGGCGAGCTACTTTATTAGTACCTAGTTCTCTATTACGAACTGTCTGCATAGCTGCCAATAAATTGACCTCTGTCCACATTCACTGAGAAAAAATCCTTTTATTAAAAAAAAAAGATAAATTAAAAGATCGTCTCTATCTAGTTTGACTGCAGCATCTATGCCAAAAGATGCCCCACCCTGCAGTTTGTATAAACCAACAGGCACATGCTTTTTGAGGTTAAAATATTGTTGCACATGACATGACATGACAGAATTGGGAATTAAACGAAGAAATATTAATGATTTTATAATCTATAACGTAATCAAGTATACAAATTTGCACCTACCTCAAAAAACATCACAACAAAATGTCTGAACCACAAACCATAAACAACTTATTGGGTACGAACAAGCCGCATGATCGTACATGTAAAAGGTTTGAAGTAACAAAGAATAAAGGCTGATGGATCTTTACCAACTTTACTTTACATTTTTATCCTGTCTGTCTTAAAATTGATCAAGAATTCATTAGTTAAAGTTTTTTACATACTAAATTAACTACTTCGTATGAACCTGGCTGTTTTAATGAAAAGTCCTTAGGGTCGCCTATCTAGGGTATTTTTAAGCTTCATAATTTTATTGCTTTTTTAATTCTTTGTATAACCCTTTAGGCTAAATAAAAGATATATGCAATCTTAATTGCATTTAATTGAATTTTCAATTAATAAAAATCACTACTTTGACGTTTTTCGACATTCAATTTTGCAATAATATTTTCAAACTTCTAAATTGATCGTTTGAAAATTTATCATTTTATTTAATTATTTTTTGACCTTCGCGGTATCGTGTCATACGCCACTGCATTTATTACATATAGATGCCCTAATTGTCGTCCGGACAATGGAACAATGACACTAAAACAAAAACATTAAATATTCATAACAAAATTTTAGACGATTCTCCTGCAACCTGCTTTTAAGTGACTTAAAAAAGGCGGGCCTGTCTATATTCCTGGATATATATTTTTCCTTGTCCCGGGACGCTATATTTTTCATAATTATACGGTAGAAAAAACAAAAGGATATCATCGTCCATTGCGAAGAAAAGTAACGGCAAGGCAAGGCGAAATTGGAAAGGGTTTTTCTTTTCGATTATTGTTCTTTTTTATGCTTTCGTTCCCCGGTATTAAACGGTGAGAAAGACGGCAGCTGATATCTGCGTTTGGGTTTAGAAAGAATGAAGGTGTTTTTCTTTATAATTATGTCGATTGGAGAAAATATGGATAGGTAATACTAGTAGAATTTAATCTGTAATAAAATCCCTTTGTTAGAGCATAGATGTTGGAAGTGAAAACTTCTTTAGGTGAAGGGTGGTGAATAAGAGTGAGCCGTCATGCTCGGATATGTGACGCTCATTCGAAAATGGGTCAATTTGGGTCGTTCTAATGTCGAAAAAGTCGTGAGGATCAACAAAACTGAAGCCAAAGTTCAATCGGGAATTTCTGAGAGGAAAAACTCTGTATATGCTCCTCTATTTCGAAAATGTCGGAAAAATGGACTTTGAAGGAAAATGGAAAAACGTTGATTTCAAGGTCCGAAAGTTTTCTGTAGAAAGGCCGATTTCTTAACGAGAAAAAACTGGATTGAAAGACATTTTGTAAATGACGATGTCTTTTATGCAGAATGTAAACTTTACGACTGTTTTGACACGACCCGTTACTACTTAATATTTTGTTACTAGAAAACCGAACTTATTAAGCCAACCAAACTTCTGGAATCTGGAGTCTGGAAATGGTGAGAGGGCGGCCTTGAAAGGCCACGGCACTTAGGCCCCATTGGACCCCTGTGCGTCCTCCCTAGGTCAACCAGTCCATCTAGGCCATCGCCCAGCCTAGTGTTGTAAAAAAGACACGGTTGGCCATCGTTCTCCCAAAATGGATTCCCTTAGTTCCGAAACAGCATCGGAATGGCAGAGCAGATGCTCTACTGTTTCGTCCTCGTGTTCACAGCCTCTGCATAGAGGTGTCTCTCATAATCTCATCGTGTGGAGATGTTTCCTTAGCTCGCAGTGTCCAGTCAGAATCCCCGCCATGAGTCGTAGAGTCTTCCTTGACATATTCAGGTATGCTTTTGCTGCAGACTCATTAAGGTAGCTTAATACCTCCCTGGTCAGTCGACAGTTAGTTGTTTCGTCCCATCTTGCCCTAAAGTCTTCATGGGTGATCTTTTTTATCATATATATCGTCGTCGCGATAGGTAGGTTTGAAGGGCCGGCTCCCATAATGTTTGACCCGGCTGCCTTTCTAGCCAACTCATCCGTTGATTTGTTACCTTCACACTGTGCATGTCCTTTAACCCAGCACACAGAAATTCTGTTTTTGCGGGCGGCATCCTCTAGTGAATTATAGCATTCTAGTACTGACCTGGCTGTAAGTTTATAATTGTTTTAGGTCAGTAGTGCTTGCCTACTGTCCGTGTAGATTTGAATAGTCTTGTTCTCAGTATTCCTGCGAACAATCTCTTTTGAAGCTATGAATATTGCAGCAAGTTCAGACTGAACTATACTTGCGTATCCCTCCATAAATCATTTAAGCTCAATTCGCAAGCTTCGAGAGTAAATTCCACAGCCTTCTTCTTCTTGGGTTTTCGAGTCATCCACGAAAATGTTAACCGCACCTTCGGTTATAGGCTCAATCAATTGGTTTTATTTGTACATCGTATAGTGTGTCGAAGACAAACTTAGGAGGTATGCTATCTGCACTGGCCTGCAGTAGTGACAGTCTATCGACTGCCTCTTCCCACATGTGGCGTCTAGTCGCTCCACATTCTCTACTGGGTTGCACACCAACGACTTTGAGCCTTAGCAATGCAGTCAGAGCCACCTCCCTTAGATAAATATCTATGGGAGGCAGGCACAACATTACTTCCATGGCTTTGGTTGGGTTGTTCTCATAGGTCCCGTTACAGTTAAGCAGGCAGTTCTCTGTACCTGACTGAGCTTAAGCATTGCCGTTTTTTGTTGACTCTTGGGCCACCAAACTACGGCTCCATAGGCAATCATAGGTCTTATGATGGCAGTATAGATCCACATTACGACCCCGGGTTTCATCCCTCAGGTTTTATCCACGGTCCTGCGGCACGGTTCATAAGAGATGTATGCCTTCTTTAGTCTTCGTTATAAATGAAGATTCCAGGTTAATTTAGCTTCGAAGATGACCCCAAGGTATTTTACCTCAGATGCAAAATTTAGTTGTGTGTTTATAGGAGGGTTGGAAGCCGTAGTGGCTCCGTGGTCCTTTTTCTGGTGAAGAGCACCATCTCCGTCTTCCTGGGGTTTACAGACAGGAAGTGCTCCCGACACCACTCTTCGACTAAGCGAAAGGCACTCTGCATTCGATTGCACAGAACTCCTTCGAACTATCCATTCAGCAGTATCGTAAGATCGTCTGTATATGCATTGGTGTAGAATCCATATGAGTTGAGGCGATGCAAGAGGCTGTCGAGAACAAGGTTCCATAGCAGTGGCGTCAGAACGCCTCCCTGCGGGCAGCCTCTGGTGACTTCTACCGTTTTCCGTCTCTTTGAGAGCATGTTAAAAATCCAGCCACTGACAGCAGGAGGGACGCCCCTGTTCGCTAAGGCAGCATTGATTTTTCCAAAGATGGTTTTACCAAGCGCACCTTCAATATCAATAAATACACCTAAGGTGGACTCATTATTGTCCAGGCCGTGTCGGTCGGTCTTCCCGTAGTGTACGCATGTTAGTTGGGATGCAGCGGCCGGTTGACCAGTACGCAATCCCTCAAATATCGCTCACACAGCCTCTCCAGAGTTTTTAGCACAAAGGATGTTAGGCTGATTAGTCGGTGGGCTTTGGGGCAGTGTAATCCATCCTACTTTTGGTATGAACACCACTCTTACTTCTCTCCATGCCTTCGGGATGTAGCGCAGCGCTAAGCATGTCCAGAACACCTTTACCAAGTGCGGCAGTAACTCGTCCAAGCCCAACTGTAGTAGAGCTGGACGGATGCCGTCAATACCTGGCGATTGGAAGGATGAGAGCTTAGTATTGTCCATCGTATTTTGTCTTCACTGACTATATGGTTGGCACCTTGCCAGTCCAAATCAGTAGGTTGAAAGTTTGTCTCGTCTGGCCAGTTCCTGTCGTCTGTTATCGACGAAGCAGGGATATGGGTCTGTATAAGCTTCAAGACTTTCTTGTAGGTTAGCGGTCTTAGTGCCGTCCTCCCTTGTTTTTTTTATTTATTTTTTTTTATTTATTAATAAGTAATAGCACATGCTAACAGATAACATACATTTGATAATTTATGTCAGTACATTTGGTAACAATATGCACATTTTCGAGACTATACATAGGAAACTAAACCTGAGCTTTATCCACAATATCGAAACAGAATTTTTGCACTCGACTCGCGTTTCGCTATCCATGTTAGCATCATCAGGAGATGATTAAGACTTAATCATCTCCTGATGATGCTAACATGGTTAGCGAAACGCGCGTCGAGTGCAAAAATTCTATTTCGGTATTGTGGATAAAGCTCAGGTTTAGTGCATGTTGCCGAAGGTTCCAAACCCCAACCTAGTATACATAGGAAAAACAAATGAAAAAAAGACAACATACAATTTACATAATCACACATTAATAAACATTTATATTGTCAGCTTGTCTTTACAGTACTCGGTGCATTTCCTTCGAAAGATCCCCAGTATACCAAACTCCTTCACCCAAGGGGGCAGATTGTTGTATTGGATAAGTCCTTTATGGAAGAGATGATTCTGAGTAACTCTTAGAAACCGTGGATACATAAAAGTCCTCTCTAGCACGTGTCTGATAGCTATGTATAATGCTGTAATCTGCTCCTGTCTGCGGTGATGAGTCTCAGTCGCTGGTAAGGGTTTTTCTGATCTAAAGTGGGAGACAAGGGTACTGTCATCTGCAAAACTGTAAACAGGATTATTTGTTTCGGTCAGCAGGTCATTAATATAGATGAGGAACAGAGTTGGTGAAAGTATTGCGCCATTAAAATATATTTCCGTCTGTTTGACTTTGTTTTTTCCTCCTACCAATTTTTTTATTGTTTTCCACATTTCAGATGAGTCGTCCTTGTTCAAATCTATTTTCGTATTATAGTATTGCCTGTTTTGTTTTCTTGTCATATTGACCACTTTATTTCTTTGGATTTTGTATTGAAGACAGTCATCCTCGTTCTTAGTTATTATTGCTCTTCGGTAAAGTTGATCTCTTTCTTGTATATTCAATTCTATGTCTCGTGTCCACCATTTTTTACCTGGCCGCTTGCCTTTTATGACTTTTTCTGTTATTGGAGCATGTCTGTTCAGTGTATCAGCCAATATGCCTACCAAGCGATCTGCTAATACATCAACTTCTGTGCAGTTGCCATCCCAATAGGTCTCCATTAGATCTAACTGAAAGTTCAATTCGTTGAAATTATTATAGTCTCTTGAAACTTTTACAATATCACATTGTTCTTCAACTTTCTTCATTTCAACTGTTATAATAGAGTGGTCTGTAATTTTTGGGGTTAGGTGTACTATAGGTATCAAGTTTTTGTCATTAGTGATCAGTAGATCTATCATTGTTGATGTATGACTAGTAATTCTGGTGAAGTTCGAAACATTCTGATAAAGGCCATTTTGAGATACTATTCTTTTTAATCTTTCAGAGTACAGAGTGCTTTTAGACATATCTATATTGTAGTCTCCTATACATACGAGAGTTTCCCCCTTAGATGAAAATTCCTCTAATAAGTCCTCCAAGTGTGATAAGAAATCAGCGTGACTTGCAGCAGGTGAGTGATACAGGCTAAATACCAAAAATGTCCTTCTTTCTATTGTAATTTCCACTCCTGTTATCCATATAACATTTACAACTGATTTTCTCATCAATATTTTGAAATGCAGATCTTTCCTTATGTAAATAATTGTTCCTCCTGTATGTCGACTGTATGATGTTGTATTTATCTTACGGTACCCTTCTATCTCACTTTCATGATCATACATTTCATCCGTTATGCATGTCTCGGATAAACAGACTATTGCAGGTTTCCATTTGTCCATCATTAATTCCAATTCGTTTTTGTGCACTTAAGCTTTGAATATTCAAGTATATCAGTTGACCGTTTAATTGCTATTTTTGTCTGGGAAAATTGCTCGGATAATTCACTTTTTGCTCTAATTCTCTATATATCCTTTTATAAGATTCGCAGTTTTTATCATAAGCTGGATGTCTAAAATTCACATTCGGCAGCTTCAATACATTTGCAACGTATTTACAATTTGAACATATAACTTCCTGTGATTGGCATTCTTCCGCTCTATGATCTCTGGTACATTTCGGGCAGACATTCCTAGTAGATTTGCAGTCTCCAGCCATATGGCCAAACTTATAGCACTTAAAGCATTGAACAACATTAATGTGATCAAAAAATCTGTATGACTTCCAGCCAATAGATAATTTTTCTTTATTCTGGATCAGTTTGTATGTGTTAGGATCAACTTCAAGTAGAACACTTTCCTTGCCCTGTTTTCCCTTGTAGTGCTTAACTATTGTAATTTTTATTTCAGAATCTTTGCTGGTTATGGCATTTTGTAGGATAATTTTATCTACAAGATAATTCTCGTTAGTTAACAATTTTTCCTCTACATTGATAATTTTAACTTTCAATACTTCAATTTCATACTCTGCTCCAAATTGCTTTTTAATACTGTCAGATACACTAACCAAATCCTCGTTCCTTTCACAACTTATTACTACTCCTCCATCCTTGGTATACTTCATACGTGAGACCCCCAATTTGATTTTTCCCGGATCAATATTTTCTTCAATAAATGTCTTTGTAACCGAACTTTCTTGAACTTTCTTTGGTTTCGCTACTAATACTTCACTGTTTTTCTTTCCAATAACCTCACTGTACTTCCTACGACCTGCACTGTACTCATCTTCCCCAGCCTGACTGCTTTTTTTCTTTGTATCTTCCATTTCCTTTTTCATGAGTGTAATCTGTTCTTCCAAGCTTTTTATAAGATGATCTTTAGTGGCAATAATACTCTCCTTGGCTTTAACTAATTCGTTTTTAGAGCTTATTAACTTTTGAAATATTACACCCGGTTCATGATCCCTACATTTTGAGCAGTAAAACCTCATAACTCGGGAATTTAATTCCAACACTTTTATCTCCGAGGACGTTAACTGTCCACAAGATTTGCAGCTTAAGCACTTGCAAATATCACATTTATACAGCAAACCTGGCTTGATGGTCTGATCGCACACGTCGCATTCCATTTTGAGGTTAACCTTGACTTAAAATTGTTTGCGAAAATTTTCGATATTAATCTTGATTCTTTGGCAGTATCTTCAATTGTGCTTGAAGTCTCAACCTTTTCGTTTAAGATGGAAAAAAGCTATATATTTTGTCCCCTTTCCCACTTTTTGATTCAATTTTCACAGACCACAAAAACAAACAACAACACACAAAATATAGGTTAGGTATTTAGTGTTAGGAGACCTAGATCGAGATCTTTGTTTTTGCGAGGATTTTATAGAGCCGTGCAGTCTGTGAGTGATCTTCGATCTCCTCACAGTAGGCCCTCCAGGCCTCTCTCTGCTTTTTTTTTCTTACTAGTTTTTTAAACTCCCGAAGATTGATGTTGTATTGCTCCCAGTCCGCTTGAGTTCTAGTTCTTTTTGCTTTGTTAAAAGATTTTCTCGCTGTTCTCTTGAGTTTTCCCAGCTCTTTGTTCCACCATTTTGTGGTTTCCCGTGGCTGTTGTTGTGTGATGCCTCAAGAGGGCAAGATTATTTAAAAGCTTTAGTTATGACGGTCTGTAGACCTAGCATACGACTTTCCAGGCCGTCAAGGTCCTGAGGCGTATTCCCCCTCAACTTTTCGTAGGTTCTCCCGAAGCCGGAGGAGGAACTGAGCCCGATCCGTCCTTCGGGGATCCCTAAAAAGTTTTCTGGGTGCCTTCATTGAGCTAAGCTCAAATGTTAACCAGCGATGATCTGACATGGTGACCTTGTCAGAGACATGCCAGTTTATGACTGATTGAGATATGCCCGCCGAGGCAAGTGTTATATCAATTATGGTTTGACTCCTGGAGTTAATAAAGGTTGGTATAATACCTCTGTTGTCAACCAAACTTTCGTACAATAAAAGCAGAACATACCAAAAAATCGTGTTTACAATAAAATTATGTTTTTGAAAAAGGGTTGCTTTCGATCGCTTTAGCGCCGAAAAAGTCGCGATGATCAACAAAGCTGCGACGGAAGTTCGATAGAGGATTTCTAAAAGAAAAACTCTTTAAACGCTTCTCTTTTGAAAATGTTAGGAAAGTGGACTTTTTTAGGTCAAAAAAATTTAGGTTTTATTTTTTTTCAAAAAGTATTTTTCTTTTTAAGAAAGCCTGATCTCTTGACTAGAATCTACGCCAAAAACTGTGTAGACTCTTTGTAAATAACGATGCCTTTTATAGAGAGTGATCTAGTTGAATTTAAACTTTTCGCTATTTTCAGTTTTGACACGATACGTCATCACTTAATATTTTATCATTGCAAAACCTAACTATCAGGACCAATCAAACTTTCGTACATTAAGAGAACATCGATCCGATTGAAAATGCCGAGTAATTTTTTTTTGGTTTTCAGTTTGAAAAGTGTTCGCGTATATTTCTGGAAAAAGATCACTTTGGGTCGTTCTAGCACCGAAAGAGTTGCCCGGATTTAAGAACAACCCGACAGTTTGAGAGGGAGTTTCAACGAGAAAAACGTTTTAAATGCTTCTTTGTTTTGGAAATGCCGGAAAAATTATCTTTCCAGTAGAGATGTAAAACATCGTTTTCTTGGCCTAAATAATGAAAGTTGATGCTTATGATTATTTGCTCACCATATTATGACGTGGACACATCTGAATAGTATAACTTGTCTTTATTGTACCATGATTTTACCTCAGGCAGCTGTGGGTAAATTGTTTCGGAATAAAGAACCATGAAGGCTCGGGAAACAAAGTCGCGAATGAAGTGTGTTTTATGCTTCTCCACTACCTGGACAAGTTTTGGGCGCCCTGTACCATTTTCAGCTAATTTTCCAGGACAGAATAAGAACTATAGAATCATGAGGTTTTCTTTAGCTGTGAAAGACACCAATAAGAAGCAACTCTTTTTACTTAAAATATTTAAAATATATTAAATACGCCTTGTTAAAGTTTTTACTTCTGTCGTGTGGTTTTAAGTGCACACTTTTAGAACCTTATTGAGATCTATTACGATTTACCACCGTAAACCCGTTGCTAAGGATTTCAGTTAAAAAGCCACACTTCTCTTTTACACCCTATAGACAGTAAGACGTTTCAAAGCGAAAAATTCAGTCAAACCACAGAATAATGATTAATGATCAATTTCTTTGAAGATCTCGAAACCGTGCATGGATATTTTTATTCGCTCGCAAAATATTTGACTGAAGATCTCGCCTGTGAGTGAGCGAAACGCAATTAAAAAAAAACGGCATAAATCACCATTAAAGTGTGTTAAAAAGAGATAAGCACGCTTGCAAGGCCGTCGAATAAAAATAATAAGTTCATTCACTTGATATTTTATTGTAACCTTCCTAACCTATCTCAACGATATTCCGCCATGTACAGGGTCGGGCTTACGTCATCTATATTTATATACGTAAAACATAAATTATCATTGTTCTATTCCAGCCGAGCCCGTCACATTGTAATTATTATTATTATTGCTATTTTTTTTCACCACTTTTAAAACGGGTTTCGTTGCAAAATGGATATAGTACGGTTTTATTTTAACTGAGTCAATTTAACAAGTAAAACTAATTTATTTGTCTATTATTAATATGAAACTTCTAGGACACATATTGCGTGTATTTATAACAGGGCAGCGTTTGGTAACAAATAATCATAAGATCTTTATAAAAAAAAATCACGTACTCATCAAAATTCCTTGCAGTATCGAAACATTGCAAAGGGAAAATTATTGATTTGGTAATAAAAACTAAATCGTATTGTTTAAGACCACAAAATCAAACATAGCATTTACTTCTCAAGTCCTAGTTTCTATGCATAAGAAAACTAACAAATGATATTTAATAGCGTGTGTAATATCTATTAAATTTGTGTAAAATACAAGAATGGAAGAAATAATCCGAATTATTGCAATATGAACAAATATTTTAAATGCTGAAAACTTCAATGTTTAAAGTAAAAGTTTAGCTCGAAATTTCCCATAAAATACAGCAGGCCGTTGCTTTTTGCTTGAAAAATTTGCAAATTCTCCGATCCTGGCCCATTTTCTCAGCTTCAAGTCTTTTTAAATGAGATTTCAGACAAATAAATCTACTGATTACAAATAGATATGCTGAAAGCGAAATTTAATTTTGAAATTTGACGTAAATTGAAGAGAAACTGCACCACTCACCAAAAATTTTCCAAATTTTCCGATCTTGACCTAGATATCCAGCTTCCAATGAGATTTCAGGCAATTAAATGTATAAGTCCACATATTTTAACCTAAACATATTAAAATATTGGAAAGCAAAAGCAAAGCTATAGGTACGTAAAAATTAGAATTTTTTGTTTGTTCTTTTTAACATCGATTTTCTCGCCTTTCTCGATCTTAATATGGAAAATTTTTAATGAACTTTTTTATAGCAATGATACCGGGGTTTATGAATCTTGTTTTTTTATGCGTAAAATTACAGTAGATTTTTTAAACTGAATATCAAAAAAAAATTGCCAATTCCACATTTTCAATCAGATTGATGCGATTTTTTGGTAAACTCTGCGAAAGTTTGATTGCTCCAGATTAGTCGGTTTTCCAGTAATAAAATATTCAATTCAACTAGCTCACCCTATATAAAAGGCATCGCCATTTTGAAAGTGTCTTCTAATACAGTTTTTGGCCTAGATTCTCATCAAGAACGCAAAATTTTGGAAAAAAGAAGTATTAATTTCGAAAATTGTAGTAAAAAATCCAGGTTTTTATTAAAAGCTATCTATAATCCAAAAAAAAATAGCAATGATATTATTTGTAGAGAGGAAGATAATATGCAATTTTCGTTTTCAATTATCTTGCCAAAAATTCCTCGATTTATTTGGAAATAGAGGACATTTGGCAACAACGTACACGAATCATTATTTCTCGCTAAAATTGTACTTACAGTTTCCTTGATTTAACAGAAACTCGTAACTCTTACCTTTACGTACACATATATGTATATCTATCGCTATATAAAGAACTACCCTTCACACTCAAATACGGCTTATCATGAAAACTGTCCACTCAAGACTAAAAGGGATAACAGAGGAACCACTTGGTGGAACAACTCCCTTGACAAATAAAGCAAGGAGGTTCGTAAGCTCTTTAATAGAGCTAAAGAGACCGGCATATGGGATCAATACAGAACTGCTCTAACGAACTACAACAAAGCCATCAGAGAGACAAAAAGGAATTCAAGGAAAACCTTCTGCCAGAGCATAACAGATGCACCTGGCAGTGCTAGGATCCACCCTAGAGAACCCGTTCAGGAGTTAGGATCACTAAATCGACCTGACGGATCCTTTACGGAATCTGGCATAGAAACGTTACAGCCTCTGGCTAAGACTCAATTCCCGGAATGTCGGATTTTGCATAATGATGAGCAGGGGCCTTTATGGGACCGATCAAATCGGCCAAAAACGGGCGACTGGATTGTCCCCAGGAACATCATTAATGCATCAACAATTAAAAGTGCTATTCTATCGTTTCAGCGTTATAAATCACCTGGTGAGGACGGAATATTTCCAGCAATGCTGCAGAACGGTCTGGAGCTATAAACACCATTCTTAATTAAATTTGTTAGAGCCAGCCTAACGAGTAATTATATACCTAGCAGCTGGACTAAAATCAGAGTGGTGTACATCCCAAAGATGGGATGTAGGGAATCAAAACCTAACTCATGGAGACCAATAAGTCTGACCTCCTTTCTGTTGAAATGCATGGTAAAGATACTCGATGTGCACATTAGAACTTGGTGAGTATCCACTAAATGCTTACCAATATGCGTATCAGACCGGCAAATCTAGAGAACTAGCACTAAATAACCTTGTCGGGAACATAACACAAGCGTCAAGACTTTTGTGGTGGGTGTGTTCTTAGACATTGAAGAAGCATTCAATAATGCATTACCAAACTCCTTATACAAAGCATTAGCTGAAAGAGGGGTTGAACCACAAATAAGGAACTGCATTGGAAGTATGTTAGATTGCAGAGTAGGCACAACAACCCTACAGGGGGAGAGCTACAGATTCAGGGCTGTAAGGGAATGTCCGCAGGGCGGGGTTTTGTCGCTCCTTCTGTGGTCTCACTTGATGGATGGTCTGTTGGCGGTCCTCTCGCCGTGGAATGTGGAGGTGCAGGCATGATTTAATAATACTGATTAGAAGCAAGTCGCAAAGAACTATCTCAGAGGATCTGTGGTCTATGACTGGTGTGAAATGGAACAACTATCTGTAAACCCACACAAAACAGTTATAGTACCGTCACAAGACCTACAACCACCTTCACTCAAAGAGGAAACTATCCCATTTACGAATACAGTGAAGTATCTAAGAATTACCTTAGATAAAACACTTAACTGAAATGCGCAACTGGATAAAATTGGCGCAAAAACGAAACTGTTACTATGGACCTGCAGACGCATTTGTGGAAAAACATGGGGCATGCATCCCAAACAAATGCACTGCAATGATAACATATGGAGCAATAGCTTGGTACGCTGAGAGCTTACAGAGCTCTGCGAGAATCAAATTAACTACCTTACAAAGACAAGCGTGTCTGGCAATTAGTAGCGCCTTCGGCACTACAACCACGGCAGTGCTTGAGTATCTTCTAAATCTGCCACTTCTCCAAATAGTACTGGAGAAGGAGGCTAGATCGGCGACGCGACGTACAGATTGACACAGGCGGTGGTCAACAATCCGCAGGCGATCATCATGGTGCCCAACAGGCTGAAAAATGCCAATGAACAAGACAGTGTGTTGGGTCTACCATCAGATGTTATGCCTACCAAAACTACCTATTACCATGCCTATGACGTCCTCCTACCAGAGAGGAAAAAGACTCGGAGTATCTGAGAATAACAAAGAATAGTTGATTCACTGACGGCTCCGAGGAGCCGCTGTATGAAATAAAAATGATAAGGTTGAGCTTAAGTGTTTTCTAGGCAAACATGCAACCATTTTTCAGGCTGAAGTTAAGGCCATTGATATGACTGCACAGTGGCTCATCGAAGGAAACTGGAAAGGCAGATCAATCAACATATTCTCGGACAGTCAAGCAGCTTTAAAAGCTCTTGAATCTAGTCATTGTTCATCCAAGACAGTATGGAACTGCCAGGAACTACTCACCAAACTAGGTAGAGAAAATAAACTAACAGTGATCTGGATACCGGACAAATAGGATATGAAGGCAACGAAAAAGCTGATGCTCTTGCGAAGCAGGCGGCCGCAACGGCCTTTATAGGACCAAAATCAATACTGGTAGACCGGGGGATAGTGACAGATTTTGGGATACGATTTTACTCAGTATGCCTTTCAGAGGACAATATGATCCGTATATCTTCATGATAATAATGCATGAATCAAAGAGTCGTCCTGGGTTCTTCATATTAAAAAATGATTAGTCATTTGTTCGAAAACTATGTGTTTTGGTACAGTTTTAATCAGGCTGCCATGTGCTTTGAAATGAAATTCAAAATAGAAATTACTCGGGAAACCATTGGCATACCGTTAAGGTGGGTCCGAAGGGCTGGTATGGCCACGTGAACTTGTATTTGAATAAGGAAATTTTCGGTGTTTTTAAACAGGCTGCCACTGATAAGTATACAAGTTCTTGTTATAAAACTGCTTAAGGATAGATGGCATACCGATTGCGTATGCCCAAGTACTATTCACATCGCAAAAATTTTGTACAGTTATGGAATTACATTCTGTGATTTTAATCAGTACAAAATTTGTTGTAATACTAAGTTTGTATTCTAAAATGTTGATATGTAATATGGCATATGAGTTGTGCGGGTTCGTCATATTAAAAAATGAAAATGAAATTGCAAAATAGGAAATAGAGAATCCGTGTTTTTAAGCAGTATGTCTTTTTGTTTGTATTATAATCATGGTATATCTAGGTGAAATAAGAAAACGCATACAAGTTGGGTGAGTTTTACATATAAAATTTTTTGAAAAATTTGGGAAAAAAATTCTGTGTTTTTAATCAGTATGCCTCTTGGTTTATAGTTAAAGTTAGTAATTTACTTTGCTAAAATAAAAACGGCATACAAGTTGTGTGGGTTTATCATATTAAAAAAATCATTAACGCGGGCGTGCCCCAGGGCGCAATACTTTCACCAACTCTGTTCTTCATCTATATTAATGACCTGCTGACCGAAACGAATAGTCCTGTTTACAGTTGACAGTACTCTTGTTACCCAATTTAGATCAGAAATACCTTGACAGAGACTTATCACCGCAGACAGGAGCAGATACAGGAATTAATCACGACCTGGTAAAGTTCAAACTTGGAGCGACAGAAATTTGGTCCAGTTCAATGCAGCCAAGACCCAAGCAGCCACGCTTACCAAGAGGGCCAATACGGCGGGCCCTGACATCCTTATGGCAGGATCGACCATTCCTTCATCCTCGTCAATCGGACTGCTGGGTGTCTCGGTCAACAGCACTATGTCCTGGCATGACCATTGACCACGTTGCTAACATCACAAATTTAGCCTCCCAGAAGCTTGGTGCGCTGTTTCGCAGCGGGGGACTGTGTACACCGCAGTAGTTGCTCTTGCTCTGCGGGTGAGACCGTGCTTGGAATGTTGCTCGCATTTCTGGGGTGTCTCGCCGGGGTACGCCCTGGACCAGCTGGATTCCGTTCACAAGAGAGGTGTCGACGATCCGGAGGTGGCGTAGGGTCTGGAAGATCTGAAGCGCCGCGGACCTGTGGCCGAGATGTCCCTGTTTTGAGGATGCTTTCGCGGCGAATGCTCCCAAGATTTGGCACGCCACATCCCACCCCTGACGGCGTGTGGCGCCTATTGGATGGTAGCGGCAGAAGGCGGGAACGGTTCGTCGTGGTACTGAAGGCGCTTGGAGCATCGCTTTGCAGGAGCTCCTTTATCTGGCGCACTGTGGAGCTCACTCCCGGCACATCTGTTCCCCCTGTTTGCGACCTGCAACTGTTTAGGAACCGTGTGATTCGGCATCTTCGCACGCACGCCGCTCGTCGGGTGCCGTAAGAACTCCCTTTGGTGTATGTGCCACTGCCATAAGGAAAGGAGGCGTAAGATGTTTTTTTATTTCAACCGTTATTAATGACTGCGGGCTTAGCAACCAGCAAGATATCACCAACGACTTGATGAGAAACAGAATTAATAAAAGTAAAGCTCAAATGGATCATTTTATTGTGCACTTGCACGACAGAATGGATCCCTTTTTTTCTCCAGTGAGAAAGGATGCCCTTTTGAATATTGCAACAGGACAAGCCATTTCCAATGAAGTAGCAGGTTTTCTTTTAAATGTTGAAAACATTGGATAGGAAGTGCGGAAAAAAATGATAGACGAATGATCAGGAAATATAGATAATTTTCAGAAATTCGTGGTGAAGAGAAATAAGATTACGGCTTCAATGATGAGGAAGACCATAAAATCGACATCGACGTGGATAGTGACACACAAGAAGAGGATAATGATACCGACGAAGAACTAAACTTCGAAATAGGTATTGTGGAGTGATGGAAAAAAATTTACTCCATATGATATCCATTATATGATTGATTTCCAATAAACTATATTTTCATAAATTATTTTTTTATTCTCTATTTTTATAAACTTTAGACCTCATCAATTGATGTGCCATTTGTTATTCCACCTACATATACCATGAGTATAACACCGGTTTTTTCTATATTTGCATATTTTATAAAATATTTTCGACAAGCTTGAGCCTTATCGATCGGTATGCCATTTGTTATTCCATCTACATATACCATGATTATAATAAAAACAAAACGGCATACCGCTAAAAACACGGAATTTGTTTTTTCTATTTTGCAATGTTTTTTGCGTATGCCTCTAATTTCTACCCTCTCAAACGATATGCCAATACGTTACCATTAACTGTATGAAAATAGAATGGCATACTGACTAAAATCACAGAATGTTATTCCATAGCTGTACAACATTTTTGCAATGTAAACAGTACTTGGGCATACTCAATCGGTATGCCATATTTTTTTAAGCAGTTTTATAACAAGAACTTGTATACTTATCAGTGGTAGCCTGTTTAAAAGCGCGGAAAGTTTCCTTATTCAAATACAAGTTCAGGTGGCCATATTAGCCCATCGGGCCCACCTTAACGGTATGCCAATGGTTTTGCCAGGAATTTTTATTTTTTCATTACAAATCACATGGCAGCCTGGTTAAAATCGTACCAAAACACATGGTTTTCGAACAAATGATGAATCATTTTTTAATATGATGAACCCAAGACAACTCTTTGATTCATTCATTATTATCATGAAGATATAAGGATAATATTGTCCTCTGAAAGGCATACTGAGTAAAATCATGTCCCAAAATCTGTCACTATCCCCCGGTCTATGGAAATAGCTTATAACACAACTAAAAAAGCTCTCTCTAGGTGGAACACAAAAGCAATTTGTAGACAAATGGAGAGACTTACCAGGCCTAACTCATTCAAAGATGGCGGCGAATCTGCCATCAGGAGTGAGAACTGGACAACTTCTTCAACTTGGCCGACAGCAGGTACAGGCTGTAGTTGGCATATACACTTGCCAATGTCGGCTAATAAGCCACATGAAGAAGATAGGGCTCTTCGAAGAAACAGAATGCCGCTTGTGCTTGGAGGACGAAGAAACAATGGAGCATGTTGTATGCCACTGTCCAGCAATGGAAAGAACCAAACAAACAGTCTTTGGAAATTTTCAAATCACACTTGCAGATTTGAAAACTATCCACCCCAGAAAGCTGTTCGATTTCGTAAGGATCGAGCCTCTGGCATAGTCGAAACCACAGATGTGAGCCACAATAGATCAAGGGTCGCAGTGGAGGGTCCTATTTGGGCCCACTCACGTGTACGAATACGAATACCGTTCACTTGAAACGGATACGAAACATTTTTAGTCTATTTTTGAATGTACATATGTCCAAAACTAAAAAATTATTTTTTAATGTGACCTATCGATATTGTATGTACAGGATAGTAAACAAATGCATACAAATTTTGTAAAATTTAATTTGTCCCTGAAATGTACAAACATTTGCTTTATTTCTTTTCTTCTTCCTTCTGAGTCAAAATGTAAATATAAATTCAGGTATTCTTGGATACACTTTCCGTTTCGTCCGAAATATAACTTTTTATTAATTAGGCTGACACTTAAGTAAACATTAGTTTTTTTAAAAATTGACTAATACTTTGTTTCGGTTCGGTGGTACTTGCGCATAGGAAAAAATACAGCGACGTATTTTACAATTTTTTGCTAGTTCACGACCCCCTACTTTGGTACGAAAACTAAAAGTACGTCGTCAAAATTTTCCGTTTTCGAAAGTATTGGCACGAACCAGCGAAGGAAAGAAAGTAGGGCGACGTGAAGTAGCAACTTCTTTGTATGTTTTCATACTTTCGGAAACGGAAAAACGTTTTTGTACCGAAATATTTACCAAAAAACAGCAATTTTTAGGCATTATTTTGGTAGTTCACTTCCCCCTACTTTTGTTCCATTCCGATGCTTTACTTTCGGAGACTGAAAAGTACGGCGACGTATTTTAAGAACTCAAGGACGGTAGTTCACGTCCCCCTACTTTGATTCGTTTCGATTATACGTGCCCGTACTTTCGGAAACAAAAAAGTACGGCAACGTATTTAACTTTTCCGTATTTTTGGCACTTCACGTCCGCCTACTTTGGTACGGAAACTTAACATACGTCGCCGTACTTTCCCGTTTCCGAAAGTATCGGCACGTACCATCGAAACGACACAAAGTAGGGGAACGTGAACTATCAAGAATGTGGCTAAAAATTGCTCTATTTTTTTGAAATATTTCGGTATACAAACGTTGTACGACCTTCTCGGTGCCAAAATCGAACTGGGTATAGGTACCCAAAATCCCCCTCCTAAAGTATTCGAAACGACAAGGATCATTATTAACCAACGAAATTCCCTATTTCGTGGCCAAATTGGAAGAAAAATGGTCATTTTTGAGACAAGAATTATATTTTATCGAATACCTCACTTACTTGACGTCTTATCGAAAAATTGTATAGAAGCTTTTCAATCGACTCTGAGACGACACAAATACTGGCGCAAACCGATTTGAAATATCTCTTTCCGTTACCATGTTAATGAGTAAAATATAAAAATTACGTTTGGTCGATATGTAAAAAAACGAAACGTCTTACGATCGAAGGGAATGCGGCACGTTAAGGCACCCCATGAGACCCAGCTCTTTGCCATTTACCTTTTACCTCTAACTATTACCGATTTCGAATTACAGCCGATTTAATGATAATCTCGATTTTTTTAACCCGTACCCATAATTTTTCAAAAATTAAACGTTTTTATTACGTAAACGGTTCGAGGTATCCATTGACATGTCGCCAACGTAGAAATAAATATTTTAAAAGTATATACAGGGTGGAAAAAAAATAATTTTTCAAAAAATTCTACTTTTTTCGAAGCATTTCGGTACAGAAAATTCGTAGAATTTTTTAGATGCAAAAATCGAACTCAGCGCACCCAAAAATCCTCTCTTCAAGTATCCGAAATAAAAAAGAACTTTCCTCTACAAAATTCCCTATTTCAAAAATCTGAAGAAAAACGAAAATTATATTTTATCGAATATAGGTTCTGAGGATATTCGCCTATTTAAAATATTATTTCAATAGATCTGATACATTCAGTTTTGAGACACCCTATATATAGATATGTAAAGAAAGAAAAAGAGAAAAACAAGTCATAAATTGAAGTCGGGTTTTGCGAGGTTTTTTGGAGGAGATCCGAAAGACATAACTTTACACTTTTAAATAATAAATTCAAATCAACAATATACACAGTGATAAAAATATTACAAATGTTTTTAATGAAAAGCTAATTTTTTCAAATCACCACGCTTTACTAACATTTTGTAAACTTTTTATCACTCTGTATATTGTGAATTTTAGTTTATTATTTAAAAGTATAAAGTTATGTCTGGGCCATCTTTTACTAATGCTTACTTAAGAGTTCTAGCCTAATAAGAAAAAAGTCACTTCTTATCTTGAAAAAGCCATATTTCGGACAAAACTGAAAGTATCAGAAAAGTCCCGAATTTGTTTCTTACATTCTGACTACGATTGATTTAAATGTAAGAAACAAAAAGGTAGCAAATGTGTGAACATTTTCGGGACAAATGAAATTCAAAATTTTTTTTAGTTTTGACTATTTTTTTCATATGCGTTTGAAGTGAAACTAGCTTATTAAGTTATATTTCAAATTTGGGAGTTTAGTGTTCTTGAGAATACTCTTTTGGTTCTATAATATATCTGGAAATCAATTTTATAAATCTAATAGTAAAAATCAAGACATATCTTTTCAATTGACGATGAGAGTATATTTGTCGCGACCCATTCCTGCATATGAAAATATACCTTCCTTCGAATCCCCTCGTTTAATTTCCTCAAGAGAAATAACGTAATTTTTCTGGGAAAACGAAAAAAAAAACGAAGAGAATCTCGCTATTTTCACGGCGTATAATTAAAAGCTTATTTCTTTCTGCGTCAGGCGGAAAATATGGCTCGTTAATAAAAAATGCGCAAGCAAATCTGTTAAAGAATACAGGTAATTACCTGAGCTAAGACAGTCAGAAGCGGCGAGTATTATTTATTTTATTTTAAATATTAAATAATATGAGGAACGAATGGACTTTTTTGGCCGTTCCCCACTAAAACGCTTATATTTATTATTAAAAATTAAATATAATGCTTGAGAAAAAACAAAGATGACAAATACAGACGAAGATGACTACCAAAATTACTATGCATTATTTTTGCTGGAAGTATAATTAATTATTTCAGTCCTGAGGAACGAATTTAACTTGTCTGAAATGTCAGCGAGGCAATAAAGTTGTGTGTGTAGCAAATTTTCACTGTGAAGTAACGAAATTTTTACGGGGCGGGGGTGGAAAATAATAATACACACAAAAATAATTTAACAAGAATTATAAAATATATAAAAAATTACACAACGAAAAAAGTGTCTGATAGATAAATTAATTTATAGATTTATATTATTTATTAGCTTTACTTAATTTTAATCCAGTATTATTGACTATGTGCA
>JAEQML010065610.1:0-20780 GCA_016904865.1 Pissodes strobi
CAGTGAGAACTTGAATTCACTTTTTAAAAACAAATTTTATTTACTTCACTTAAATACTAATTTACAATTTAAATTCGTTATTTTATATAATTTATGATACGCGACGTAACTTATTTCTTACTAACTAACACAAGTGCAATATTGTCCTTTTATAACCTACGTACTGCATTGTCAGCGTTGTTCCCACGTTTGTGCTTACTGGTGACATCGCTTCGTAGAATTATTGGGTCGAGTTGCTATTGCGTAACCTGATACACGTGTGACGGTCATGCAGGTCATATGAAGGTGATTGAAACCGCATATAACAACTCCCTCTTCTGGTGAAAAGTCGGTGCCATGCAGTGACTTTTAAATTCTGTTTTGAAGTTCCGTTTCTTCTTCTATGGAGACTTCGGGTCGAATACTGGGTCTTCTTCTTGATAGAATAAAGCTGAACTTGATCCCTGTCGGTTTCCTATTTAGTGGCCTTGGGGGCGAGTCGTTATCGGAGCTACTCATGGTGATCATGGGTGTTCTTCTACGCCGACACTTACACAGGATATAGGCAGTAATTAAGATAACGATCAAGATTATCGTCGTTATGGTAAACCAGGACAGATGCTTATTGAGGAAGGGTTGGTTGATAATCTTGTCCAGTTCTTCTGAGTACTGATCTAGCTTATGTTGTGAAATATTGAGGTCATCTACGTCCATTTTATTGAGTTTTAAGGGTTTAATGTCTGGCATTACTGGTTTCTTTGGCAGATGTTCGCAGCATTTGTAGGGGATTTCGATGGGAAAACTCCTATAGTTGATATTTTGGTAGACGTCAACTATTCGTTTAGCGTGTACCCTAGTACTTCCTACGAACGCGTTGCAGTCAGGTTGGAGTCGCAAGAGGGTGTTAACCTGGACAATTTTCGTGGAGGTTTCTTTTCCATCACATTTGATAGTGATTGGTAGTGGGTTGGACACTGCAATCAGCCAGAGGTTTTGATCGATTTGTTGGACGTTATATCCCTTAGCAATAAGCAGGTTGCTTTGGCAGGTTCGTGGCAGCATGTAGCTGGATTGCTTCAGGAGTTGAGCTTCGCAGATGGAGTCGCTGTCGATTGGGTGTGGCAGGATCTCGGAACAGATCTTCTGGCTTTGCCCAAGAGGTTTACAATTTTCTAAGCTTTGTAGTGAAACGTATAGCATCGAATCATCATCTCGCGCAATGTATTTTCGAGTACTAGAAATGATATGATGAAAACCTGTTCGATTATCTGATATCGGAATTGGGTGTAAGTGATATATCGTATAGATTTCCGGTTCTACTAAAGGAATTTTAAGAACGCATAATAACTTCGAATCAGACTGATACGCTTCTAGTTCTATAATGTCAATATATTTGGCTAAACTAGAAGAGTAAACAGGCAGCGGTAAGTTATTTTTGTTTAAAGAATGAGATATTTGTTTTAGAGACTCGATCAGATCTAGTGGAGTAATGATTGAGCTATGTAGTATTTTTAAACGTGCAAAAGTTATGGCATTTAGAATATCATTTAGAAAGTTCTCTATATAGGCGTAACTTTCCATTAGAGATTCACAGAGGTCTAAGATCCCTATTTTTGCACTATAGAAAGCAAGTTCGTCAGATATGTCCATGATTGATTTTTGAATGCTATCTATGTCCTTATTAAAGGTTTCCTCATCTATTTGTTGTTTTTGTATGGTAGTATTAAAGCTTTTAATTACTGAAGTTGTTACAGATATTTGATTTTTCATAAGGCTTTCGATTTGCCGTTCGTCGCGCGTAATTTTCTCGATGCAATCGTTGAAATACTCGCCATCTGAGGCATCGAGATTACCAGTGATTGTTTTCCAAACAGTCCCGACGCCATTAAGGAGTCCGCGCCTTTTCCTATAGACATAGTTCTTTGTGTCAGCGATGACCTCTCTGTATTTTAGATTTACCGAATCAGATATTTGTCCGAGGAGGCTGACATGCGTTTGAACTTCTCCTCTAAAAGAGATCATCCGGGGAGATTCTACAGCAATGAATGTATCTAGTAGACCGTTCAAGATTTTATCATTTTTGGAAATTGCATTTTTGATAGGTATAAGTTCTTTGTAAACAAGGAGTGTCCATTTGTTATTTGATATTTTCATTGTTCCTTCTTCATGGAAGAATATTCCCACAGTGTTGTTTATGGGCGTTATCGAGAATTGGGAGAGGGTAACTGCGAAAAGTCCCCAAAATCTGGAAAGAAGAACACTTATTCAGAATAAGGTTTTAATCTATCAAAGTTTATTTTGGTAGATTGATTTGTCTGGGGATTAAGCAGATTTGCTGAATTTTGGAATATTTCGATTATTTCAAATGGGCCATTAAATCGGTTTTCGGCTTTTGACTTAATTTGACATTCCTCACATATACTTTATCGCCTACTTTGTACGTAAGGATTTTTGGACACTGTTTGGTCGAATCTAATTTTTGATTTTTCTTTTTGGGTTTCGGTCTTTTGTCGTGCGACTTTATAATAATGTTCCATGCGGTTATTTAGATCCATGACGTATTTTGAAATTAGGTCTTTTTGATTATATAGCGTTTCGTGTGCCCGAAAATTAATTCGTAAGGAGTGGAACCATGAGTTTTATTTTTCGTATTGTTATAGCAAATGACCGCATATGGCAAAACATTGAAAGGGTGTTCGTCAGGGTTTTCAGCAATGTTAGCTCGGATCATTTCTGAAAGCGTAGCATGGAATCTTTCCAGTGATCCATTTGATTGTGGGTGGTTAACACTTGAAAATGATAATTTTATATCAAAAAGATAGCAAAGGTCTTTCATGAGCGTGTTGTTGAACTCACGGCCATAATCACAGTGGATTCGTAACGGAGTACCGTAATGCTGAAAAAATACCAAGAGCGTGTTAACGACTGATTTCGCTGTTTTATCCGATAGAGGCTTGCGTAAATTTGGTTAGTTCATCCCTTATCGTAAGTGCGTGGTTTCTAGTGGGGTATTCAAAAATATCTATGTTGATTCTTTCGAATGGTGTTTTCGGTGTTTCTGTTATAACTAGAGGCCTGCTTAGATTTTTTCGGCATATCTTGACCTTTTGACATGTTTCACAGCCTTTTATTAATTTTTCCACGTCCTTGACGAGGTTAGGCCAGTTGTATTTCTCTTTTATGCGTCTAACAGTTTCATTTATTCCTCTGTGTAAGTTGCTTTTTCCGCGATGATAGTGGTCTAATATTTCGGGTATTTCATCCTCAGTTGGGGTTTTGACCAGATCCTGGCAAATTTTAATTTTTATATCTTTGTCGGCCAGGATGAAAGATAGCATTTCTAATATGGGTAGTTCTAAATTATTTTCTACACAATAGGTTTTGGAAATGTCGAATTCGTTCTGAGCTTTAAACAAAACGTAGGACAGGTTGGGTTACGGTTTCTGGATCAAACGGTAGAGGCACAATAAAATATCTCCGGTTTTTCACAGTTTTACTACTTACGATGTTGATCTCTGTGCTTTTAAAATCGTGATTTTCTTCAAATATATCATCGATTATTTTGTGATGTAATTCTTGTAGTTTATTTTGCCAAAAAAACGTGACTATTTCCTTGTGGGATTTGTCCAGTAGCTGCGAGTTTGAAATTGTCACTTTTGAATAGTCTATTAAGGATCTGGTTTTGTATAGATCCGCAAACTTATTAAAGGCTTCTTGTATGCGCTCAACGTTTTCTTCGACGTGGTCAGCATCCTCTGAGTCGACCGTTTCGTCATCAACGATGTGGATTTCTTCATCGTTTGATGCGAAAAACCGGATTTTGGATTGAAGGTTTGCACATTCCTGGAAGTGGTTTATTTTTATCCTGGATAATGCATCCGCGTTTTTGTTTATTTTATCGGGTTTGTGTTCTATCTTGTAGTTATATTCCTCGAGCTTCAGGCGCCATCTGGCTAGCCTGCTACCTGGGTCTTTGATCGAGAAAAGCCATGTTAGGGGTCTGTGATCGGTGATCAGCGTGAATTTTCTACCGAAGAGGTAGGGGCGAAAATGCTTGACGGCCCAGACAATGGCAAGCAATTCTCGTTCAATGGTGGAATACTTGGTTTCTGCACTACAAAGGGTTCTGGACGCGAATGCTATCGGGAGGTCTTTACCTACGGGTCCTTGCGAAAGGACTGCACTGATTGCAAATGCGCTTGCGTCGGTGGTGAGGAGAAAGGGCTCTTCGAAATTTGGATAAATCAAGATGGGTTCAGAGATTAGGGCTCGTTTAAGTTCGTTAAAGGATGATCTACATTCGGAGTCAAAAACAAAGTTGACGTCCTTTTGAAGGAGTTTTGTAAGAGGTTTTGAAGTTTTTGCAAAATTTGGAATAAAGCGGCGGTAATATCCCGCGAGTCCAAGGAATGACTTGATTTCTTTTTGAGTTTTAGGTTCCGGGAATTGTTGAATGCAATCTACTTTGGATGGGTTTTGTATTACGCCATCTTTGGTGACAAGGTGTCCTAGGTACGCAACCTCTTTGCGTAAAAATTCACACTTGTCTGGTTGTATTTTTAGATTTGCTTTGCGAAGCCGTTTGAATACCTCTTTAAGTCGGTCCATGTGTTCGTGAATAGTGGGCGAATAGATTATAATGTCGTCCATATAAACCAGACAGCGTTCGTTTTGAATGCCTAACAAAATGTTGTCCATGACGCGTTGGAAGGTGGACGGGGCATTCTTCAAGCCAAATGGCATACGAACGAATTCGTAATGACCATTCTCAACTGAAAACGCGGTTTTTGAGATATCATTAGGCTTAATCTCGATCTGATGAAAGCCTGACGCGAGATCTAAGGTTGAGAAATACTGACACTTTCCAAGCTGGTCCAGAAGGTCAGATATGTTAGGAAGATGGTATTTGTCATCCACGGTAACTTCATTTAATTTCCTATAGTCGATTACTACGCGCCACTTTTGCCTGCCTGAGGCATCGAGTTTTTTGGGTACGACCAAACAGGGGATGACCAAGGTGACACATACCTTGATCTAACATTTTTCCTATCTGCTGTTTAACCTCTTCTTTGTGAACCTGAGGGTACCTATACGATGTTGTAAATATAGGCCTGGCATTATTTGTTTCTATCCCGTGTTTAATTTCATTAGTAAAGGTTAATTTGTCCCCTTCTATATAAAATATGTCCGCGTATTCTAGACAAAGTCCCGTTATAGCTTGCTTTTCTTCGGAGTTTAAATGTTCGGTTCTTAAATATTTTTTTATAATTTGTATCCTATCTATTGGTTCAACATTATAATTTTCGCGAGCGTTCATGTTTAAGACAGGTTCCGTAGTCTCTAATGGTTCAATGAAAAGTTCCGAAAAATCTATAGTTTTAGGCGTTACATTAGCGTTGATAATAGATGTTAAGAATTCACCGCTTTCATTCACCCTAACAAGAGCATGTGGCAACCTAACGTTGTCCTTTTCTTGAGCGAGCAGTACAGCATCCGTATTTGATAAGTCGCATTTTAGTTTAAATATTTGTTCTGTACGGCCGTCGATATGAATTCAATTACGAGATTTTATTTCAACGTTTTCAACTTTTTTATTAAAATTAGAGTCTACTTCATGCAATGGGATCGTTTTGAAATTCGTTATTAATTGCTTTGTCTTAGGGTCAATTATGCATTCATAATGTTCTAAGAAATCGAGGCCCAAAATGCCGTCAAATTCTATGTTTAAATTATAAATGAAAACTTTATGGGGATTTCCAGCAATAAATGGTACAAGGGTGGATTCTGTTATATGTAATTTTTCGTCTGTGATTCCTTGTATGGTTACATTTTCCTGAGATCTTTGGGGAAAGTTTTGAACAATTTTTTCTTTGAAAATAGTTATGCCTGCTCCAGTATCGATGAGGAGTTTGAATTTATTTGATGCATCTTTGATGTAGTATAGATTTTTAGGGTTAACTGTAAGCAGGGGGTTTAAAGGAAATTCTGTTCGGGAAAATTCAAGTTGGGGCTCATGTCGTCGAGGTTCAAGGTCTGAATTTTGTTTTCTGTTTCCAACAAGATTTCCACAGTTTGAGTGGTGTTGTTCGGAGGGTGGTTTTGGTTCGGAAGTGCAAGAAAATTGTGGTATTCTTCACTCTCGATAGGTGCCAAGGAATATTCATTGAGGCTTTGGTCGTTGTCGCCGTAGTACTCAAGATAGTCTTGGCTATTCTCAGTGTAATAACTATAGTAGTTATTATCGTCATATTGTTGGGAGTCGTCGTCGTAAGTTGGAGTGTTGTAATTCATATGGTGGGCTCGGTGTTGATTGGAATGAAAGTTTGGGTTTCTTTGAATCACGGTAGGTCTGAATTGATTTGAGTTTTGTTGGAGAAAGGTATTAGGTCTCGAGTTGTTTTGAGATGAGTGAAAACCATTTGTTGGTTGACTTTGCGATTGCGTTGTTTACCTCTGAAAATTTGAATTATTTTGTGGGTAGTTGCATCTTTGCATTTGCTGAGAACGGCATTCGTTTACTAAGTGTCCCAACCGTCCACAAGAGAAACATTTTGGAGTTTGAAGTGGAGGTCTCCTAATGGGTAGAGGAGGTTTTGAGGTTATTGGTTTACTATTAATTTTCTGGGTCTCAAAATATGAGAGTTGGAGTTCCCGCCTAATTCGAGCGTGTGCATCAAGTAAATCGTTTGGGTTTCTAGCGCGAATTATTTGACCGAGGCGCGGTTCTAATCCTGTTAGGAGAGTATTTAAAGCCATTGTATCAATACCCTTCAACTCTCACTTTAGCTGCTTCGCCTGATCTACGTTTGTTAAATAATACTATTTTGCAAAGGACATGCACAGCCAATATACGCATTGGTCATACTTAGCTGGAGCTAATTCTAAGGCTCTTCTGTAAAATGTTATTTTATTATTTAGAAAAGTGTTAAGTTTTACTAAATCTTCGGTTAGTGGTAACAATTCTACGCTATTTAATTTTTTCATCTTCAAGGTATTTAACGCATTAAACGATACTCTAATAGTTCATTCTAAATCCATTAAAGTTACAGTGTCTGTCAATCTTTGAAGAGTTTGTACATCAACTTTTCTAATGCAACATCCTTTCTCAATTGCAAGACATTTTGTTAATGAATGGCCTAAATTCAGCCATTGACGGCATACTAATCTGTGACCGATCTAAAATCCGTGTACTATGTGCATACATTTTTAATACTTTTTAGTTGCTTTGCGTTGGATGATATTTATCAAATTGAAGTTTTCCAGATCGGGTGATTAATGAATCTTGCTTGCAAACTAATGATATTCATTGATCAATTTTGCAGTAATATGCTCATAAAACTCAGTGTTTTCCTTTTCTATTATCGATGCGTTACGTTACGGATAATGAATTTTACTACTTCCTTTTTGGTCCCGACTAGTACAACTGTATTTAATATGATGCCATAATAGATTTTTTAAGAAAAATCCAAGGCAATTTGAACATGGACCGTACTGGATATAATTTTTAACCAACTCTTTTTTTGGTTTTCGCACCAAGATAATTTCACCCTCTTTCTTCTCCATAACCTCACAGTTATGGTGAGAATCACCAATTCTTATTAGAAACCCAAATCCATCCCTTCTCTTTAATTTTTTTGGCATCGCTAGAAGTCGAGCACTTCTAGTTTATCGCTGTGTTTAATTTCAAAGTGGATTGCCATTTGCTGTATAAATTTGTCACAAAAAAGACAACAGTGCACCTTATCTCTTACTCGTACTAACACAAAAAATAAATTTAGGGAGGTGGACCTAATAATAGACAAAGTAACACCAGGCTTTGGTACAAGCAACGATGGCAATACTGCTCGTCGTTTTTTTTGCCGACTATCGTTCTACCGCTTGCATCACTGGTATTAATGAAAACTTACGATACAAGTAATAAGGATTTATTGTTATTACTAAAAGCTAACTAATGTTAATGTATAATTAATTAATGTACTGTAGTTATATAAGTAGTTATGAAATAAAAAAACAATTTGAAAAATAGAATTCTTAGATCTCATGCAAAAATAGATTTATATAGGCATATTTAAACGAAATATTTCAAATATGCTCTTAGTAGTCTTAGTTTACATATTTGTGTATTTCTTGGCATAAAATTTACTTACTCTATTTCATCAGAATTTTATTTCTCAAATAAATATTGTAATCTACTAAAAAGCATATAGTGATAACAAATATCACCCTGTCGCAAGTTTGAACTTGAACTTGGAGATTGTTATATAAACATTAAAGGCAAACTATAAACAACGCGAGCAATCAACGGGAGCGACTTTGAAACTTATGCATGCAATGATCATCACTTTGTTTTATATACATAAGCTACCGAACCCTCAGTTCAGGAGACTTAGTCTCACCTCCAGCTCCCAAGGTTAGTCACTTGACGACTGCCTCCTGGGTTCTAGCCGCTCCTAAAGTTAGTCATACGACTGCTTTAGGTTCCATTCCTTTCCTACCAAACCTGGTACCGGTTAGCCACTTGACGACTGCTAGGACCAGGGGTTGCACAACCTCCATAGTAAAGTCTTGACAAGAAGTTTGTCAGAGTGTTGAGAAAGACAAGTGTCTAAATAGTCAGTTAAAAAGTTTAGTGAAATCTCTTAGTGCTCTTAAATAAAACCCAACCCTTAAGAAAAACTATAAGTTATAAGACAGTAAACAAAGACCTACAAACAGTACCTCAAATCGAGAAAACATGCGCACCGTCGCAATCGGGTATAATAGAATCTCATTTTTTCTGACCAATAATTGTTGTTAAAGTTTTATCGTTAATACATTGTTATTGTTATAAACTAAACGTGCTTACTTTATCATCTCTTCTTACCCCACGTAACGCGATCCCGGTCACATCCAGTGGTAGATTAAAGGAAGCATTGATACCCCGTCATTGTACTAATCGCGACGAGGCTCTTCTCTGAGAAGTTATTCTTTAAATAAACGCGCTACCCCCCAAATTACTCGTGACAATATATTTTTTGCGTGTAAAAGGTGTTCCATTATAAATAAGTGTTTTTAAGTATTTAGAACTTGCAAAAAAGTCCTGCCTAGAAGAAAGGAAAAGTCAGTCTTCTTTGCAACGCTTTTCTGCATCACCATTAATACCATCCATTATTATTACTTGCATTAAACCTTGCATTAACTCTCTACAACTTTTATATAAAACATTATTTGTCACTATATGGCATCACATAAAGAATTAAAGGGGGTGGTTTCATTTATTATGGAACACCCTGTATAATTGTATAAATATTTAGGTAATAAATGTAAAAAATGCTTACGAATGACTTTCATTTTTAATTTTGTGAAGTAAAGATGAGCTAACTGTTTTTAAGTACACTTGTAAGTTTTTTATTAAATAGAGACTAAATGCCAATTTCCATTTCCTTTTTATGGAACCTACACTCAAAAAACTATAATTTCACAGTCTAATCCACAAAGAAAAAGATTTTCTTTGCCTAAATTCACCTTAGTAGTGTGTTAATGAATTTTGCCCCGCTAGATTCATCAAACCGTATACTGTGCGGTGCACTGAGTTTATAAAAGATTACTTACTTTCTCGAAATTTATTTACAGTTCTTTATTTCCCTCATACATTAAAAATGTGCACAATATAATATTATGGGAAATAATGCAAAAAGTGGAGTTAGGGCTCAAACTTTGATATAAGAACCAATAAGCATTTGTGCTGTATATATTTTTGCTAGTAGATGTAAAATTAGCAGTGGTTTATTTGGAATTTTAGATTCCCTAAAGATATTGCCAGACAGAATATGTAATTGTCGATTTTTAATTTGGAACAGAGTGAACACCTCCCCAAAGAACCTAATATGCTCAGATCATTTTGATACATCTAGTATATTAACCCAACTAAATGGTCGAGAACGAATTAAGGCTAATGCTTTTTCGAAGCAAAATGCAATAGCTTTTGAGAGCATTTCATCCAAGAGGTAGGCTTTAAGAGATACCTGTTAATCCTATTACATACTTTAAGTACCTACCTATAAAAATATTCTTCCTATTAAGTCAATTAGGTAAATTTAATTTGCAAGTAACAAAAGGTAGGCATGGTTTTTTTTGTTATTGAGGATAATTATCTATTCTAGCTCAGATTCCACAATCACTCTGGAGGCATTTTCGAGGGCATCTCCACATAGAGATTGTATATAAGTTTATATTATTATTTTATTATATTTGTGAAATTAGTAATTTTCTTTTTGCTTCGTGGTGTTAGATTTGAAATTATTAATTTGCAGAGAACCAACTACAAATATTACGGAGTCAAGTTATATGGTTATGGAGAAGCCACATGCTTCTTGATCATTCAGCACAGAAGCTTCTTCAGAAAGTGAAAAAGTCAAAAGGTATCTTATAATTTTTTAAATAGCGGTACAAATGTATTCGTGACATGTAAGGGTGTAGTTTCACTTGGGTACTAGTAGTAGTGATATCCATATTTTCATTTGATATGGTATACCAAAAATTTAAATATTAAGATTTAAATTTCTTAATGAAAAGTTTCCATTTAAGTAGGTTATGTACCTATTATTCAAGCGGCGTGATTTTCCCTGCTCATGTAACTTTTTTATTTTAAATAGAACTCCCTCTGTATAGGAATTTAGATCTCCTTTAAATGGATCCAAAATAACTTGAAATAAATGGGCGTTTTAGAAAACCTTAAATAACTACGCGTAGTCTAAGAGTGACTCTATACAACGTTTTAAAAGAATGGTTATTATTGATGTGAGTATTTATATTGCAGTTTATCTTCGTCTTTTTCAATAATGTCGGAAATAGATGTTTTAGAAGAAATAATACCTATAAGGAGAGTTACCAAGAAAAGGTAATAATGACACTGTAGTAATGACGTAAAATAGATATAGATATGTAAAAATAGTATCTTTACTTTTGTTGAAACAAAAGGGATTATGTAACTTTTAATATTTTTAAGCAACGAGTGTATGTGGGTGATATGGAAAGCAGTGGCTTTTCAACTCCCATAAAAAGAAGTCGTTTTTAAAAAGTCGAGATATCAAGCATAGGTGGAAAATTCATAACTTGCAAATGTTCGTAAGAAGATTGAGGATCAAAATCTTTAATAAGTGAGGCATCAGAGAACACCATAAAAGTGAGTTTACTATATGTATTTAGTTATTACCTAATAAAGAAATCGGACCACCTTAAAAAAGCAACGGCAATCGGCTTTATTCAGTAGCTAATGCATCACATTGAGTAAAAGAAAAATAGTGTTGTTGCATACACACATATCTAAATAGCACGCATTTTGATGTATTATAAATCAACATTTTACCTCCCCTTTCTTTTAGGCATCCTTCTGCAGACCTGCTGTAAACATATTTGAAAGGATACTGAAAGGATCAAAAACGCACAAAAGTGAACCAATTCTTCGTTCATTTGCATTACTCCCCAAAAGCGTACTGCTTTGTAAGAAATACTTTTAATCAATCATTATCTCATTTGGGAACAATATCCAAGTGGTACAGATCAGTAGATGGTAGTCCTGGTTTCACCCGAGAAGCATTCATGCTAAAATGTAAGAATTCCCCTAGCAAGCTTTTATCTAATTTAGTTATGAACGAAATGTCTATTAGAAAGCAAGACAAAATTTTTTTGGGTACGTAGATACAGGGACAAACATAGATGATGATGATCTTTCAGAGGCCAGGGAAGCCCTGGTATTTATGTTTGTGTGTTTAAATGGATCCTAGAAAGTACCTGTTGAATATTTTCTGTTAAATGGGTTATTATCCACAGAAAAAGCTGTACTAGTTCAAAAATGCTTGGAATTTGTACATCAGAGCGGCGTTGTAGTAACTTCCATTATGTTTCATGAAGCTCCTGCAAATGTATCTATGTGTGAAAAACTTTCTGCCAATTTAAGTAATCCGCTCAGTTTGAAAACATGTTTTGGCCCTTCAGTAACCAAAAAGCCAGTATATATATATTCTCCTCGATGCCTGTCATTTGATCAAACCTGCTAGAAATTGGTTGACAAGCCAAACTGATTTTGAAGATGGTGACAATTGAGAGATAAAGTGAAGTTATTTGTCTCAACTAGTCGAGAACCAAAATGTGGAAGGATTGCATGCTACTTCAAAAAAGCCTATGAGGCATCTCCACTGCGAAAGGGAGAAAATGAATGTCCGTTTGGCAACTCAAACAATTAGCAAGATTGTTAGCGATGGTATTTCTTTTCCCCGCGAAGACTTAAAATGTAACCGTTTCTTGAATTCCTCTGAAACATCCTATTTTATTTTAAAATTTAATAATTTATTTGGCATATTTAACTCGAAAAGGAAGACTGGTTTCCTAGGCTTTTTGATATGTATTGAAAGTTTGAGAAATATAACAAATATATTTTGGAAGCAAAAATACATTTTGACATATAAGTTGTCCCAAGACCACTTGGAATTGTTTTTCGTGTCAATTCGTAGCAAGAGAGGTTCTAACAATAACCCTAGTGCGAGGCAATTCGAGGCAGCCTGTTAAAGACTACTAGTTCATTCTGAAAGATTCCCATCAAATGCAGGAAATGCAATTAATTTACGATTCTAACGTGTGGTTCTGATGCCCATATATCAACTTCAGGCAGGAGGAAATTGACAACAAAGCGAATAATATGTTAATTTTCAAAAGGTTATTGAAGAACATATTCAAAGTAATAATTTTACTATTTCGAGTGCTTGGGATCTTACTATATACGTCCAAGACATTGTGGCATATATAGCAGGTTTTATTGTAAGAGGCCTTAAAAAATGTGTAACTTGCCCTAAATATCTACTTACACTTGAAGGTGATTCAACAACTTCACATCTACAAGTCAGAAAAACTTAAGGAGCGCTTGTCAATGCAAGGAAGGACCTATAGAATAGAGGTATGCAGGTTTGTTGAAAAAATTTTCAGGTTTTTCAAAAAAATAAAAAAAAAATAGTAGGAAATCATTGATGTATTCGTTACACATACATTTAACACATTACCTGTGACGCTCTGTATGACAGCTTTGGGGACCACATGTTCGATGATGGGGTATTAAAGGAACATCCAATTCTAGTTACTAAATTAATTTTAAAAAACTATTTCCAATTTGTCAAGGCAAAACACTAAGGCAGGTTTGCCTAGAAACGAATAAGTAGTACTGAGGCTTAGCTTACAGTTAATTTTATATCAGAAAGCATGTTTATTTTAGAAAATGTACAGGATATAATAATTTACATACACATTAGAGTCTGTGTACAATCGTATCGTTTTACGTGAAAAACTGTGTGCACTTTACGTTAACTTCGTTAATCTATATTTTAGTTTTTTTCGTCTACTTAATTTATTTATTTATTTTATTTATCAAAATTACAATCAATAGTCTTAAAGGCTGGTAGCTGCACAATATTGCTTAACTAATATAAGTATATACACTACACACTACACTTAAGTACTAAGAATATGTTTAAATATAAAAACAAACGTTTAAAGAAATATAAAACTATCTAACATATAAACATCTAAAGTACATCACTCAATTATTAAATAAGTCATTTGATTGATTGCTTAAATGAGTAAAGACTGGGGAAGCCATCCTGATAAACGGACTTATCAAGCCTGTTCCACGATCCCACTCCTACACTTAAAGGTGAATAAAACCCTACACTTGACCTAAACCCAGGGGGTTCAATTTTGTAGGGATGATCATATCTCCTAATGTAATTGGGTGGTCGCAGAGACGTTTTCAAGTCATGCAGGGAGGGAAGGTCAGAATGAACCTTATAGATCACCACCCTCAGGAAATTCTCTCCCCGATAACTCAGAGAAGGCCACTTCAAGTCAATTAAAGCCGTAGAGGGGCTAAAATCTCGGCGGAAATTCATATAGACCCAACGCCCCTCTGAACCATCTCCAACTCACTCGTGAGACCAACCTGGTGAGGATGCCAAACTGAGGAACAATATTCCAAGATGGGCCTGACATATGTTAAATATGCTTTCTTCCGAGTGTCTCTTGATGCCTTTTTTAGAATTCGCATCACAAAGCCCAGCACTCTATAGGCATCTCTAACCAAATTGCCTATGTGAAAATCCCAATGGAGGTCAGATGCCAGATCTATACCCAGGTTGTGAAGGTGGTTGACTGAAGATACTAAATTGTCAGAGATCTTATAAACAGATTCTATTCTTCTTTTACCAAAAGTGAGGAACTGACTTTTAGAACTATTTAGCTTCATACCATTGACCTGAACCCAGGCCTCAATCCGTAACAAATCCAATTGGAGAGATAGCATGTCTTGAAGATTTTTCACCTCGCGGCAGATCAGTCATCAGCAAAAAGCAGCACACCTGAGTCAATTCCCAAAGGTAAATCATTAATGAATATTAAGAAGGCCAAAGGTCCAATAACACTCCCCTGAGGAACGCCCGACGTAACTACCTTCTCCGACGAAACAGACCCATCCACCATAACTCTTTGCGTTCTCCCCTGAAGAAAGTTTTGTAACCATAAAATGACACGTTTGACAATATTTAAAGTGAATAATTTACTTATAAGCTTATCATGGGGAACCACATCGAAGGCTTTTTGGAAATCCAAAGCTATAGCATCGACCTGATAGCCAGTCTCAAGAGACCTTATTATGTTTTGAGTAAACGTGAGAAGGGCTGTTTCACAAGAATATGATGAGCGGAACCCATATTGTTTGTTATAAGAAAAGCCTGAAAAATCAAGCTGCTTCCTTATATATTGAGATAAAATTTGCTCAAATAATTTACAACATACTGATGTTAGGCTAATAGGTCTATAATTTCTAGGATCACACTTTTTGCCAGATTTGTGCAAAGGAATAACAGTAGCCCTCTTCGAATCTTTGGGTAAAGAACAATTATTTAAACTAATATCGAAAATGATTTTTAAATAGGGACTGATACTCTCAGCTGCCAACATAAGTAACCCACTGCATAAACCATCAGATCCCTCTGTGAAGCTATGTTTGCACCTCCTCAAGCACCCCAACGCATCACCCCTAGTAAACTGAAATAGTTCAGCTGAAGTGTAAGAAGAATCATTACTGATATCAAAATTTACACTATTTTGAGAAAAGTTGGCACAGAAACATTCATTCAAAGCATCCGCCTTGTCCACAGAAGTTGAGAAGACAATGTCATTCAGAACTAAGGAGGGAAGTGTTTTTGAGGAGACTTTCTTTGATGAGATGTAATTATATAGTTTTTTCCATGGATAACATTTATTATTTTGCTCAAAAAGACTTAATAGATATCGTTTTTCGGCTATCCGTTTTTCATTATTTAATTTTCTTCTCAGCTCCCTATATTTGTTAAAATGACATTAAAGAAATCACAAATCTTAGCCTGGTCAGACCTAACACTGCAACCACCTTCCCAACTAACCCTAGGCAAATTTAGACCACCCCCAAGGACAAAAGAACAATTTACATTTGTATTACATTTTAGTTCAATTAATCTTTCTTGAATACTAGATAATATATTAGCATCACCCCTAGGACCGTAAGCAGCAATAATGTAATTAACAACATTAAGGTTTGGTGTATATAGTTTTAAAACTAAGTACTCAAAAATAGGATCAACATGGAGAACAGCACAATTAAAAATATATCTTACATAAATACAGACACCATCAGCATGGGTCTACCTGTGACGCCTAAAAATATTATAACCAGCAATACTATATTCATTGTTGCAGTCTGCAGGAGTTAACCATGATTCAGTGACAATAATTATATCAGGTAAATGTAATTCTGTTAAGGTCACAAACTCCAAAAATTTATTACGTAAACATCTGGCATTAAACTGTAAAACGGTTCCGAGGCCAAAAATTGCAGTCATCCAGTTCTTATTAGGACAACACCTATTTTAAATGATTTAGATTTGGACTTGAAAGGGAGTTCGTCAACTTTAATGGATTTATGTTTAGAAACATGAATCTTTGATTAAATGTAGTCCAAAATTGTATTGGGTGTCACTGATTCTGCAACTCTACCAACAAATAACCATTTTTTACCCGGTACACCCTGAAAAAGTCCTCCATTAAGGTCAGCTACTCCTTTATTTCCCAACAAGGGCCCGATTTTGGAAGGCACTTTAACACTCTCACCTTGGGTTGAAACCGATTGAGGATTCCCTGATATGCTTGTAGAATTTGGAGCCAAAGCCAAGTCCAAAGCTTCATTAACTTGCCTGAGTGTAATTTCAATGGTTTTAGTTTTCATGTTATTGACCTTCGTTTTATTGAATTGGGAAGGCGGTTTTTGTTTATTATTTAATTTTTAGACTTTATGATCCTTGTTATGCACATCAGCTGAGTCAACAAAAACATTGGAAGCCGGACTCAATAAAACACTTGGCAACATGGTAAGAGGTGCCGAGGCCACATGGGCTGACTTCACACCAATTGACAGATCTGGTCGTTGACTACCGGGAGAAGAAGCGAGATTAACCATAACCTCACTCTTTTGTTTTTGTTGTTTCTCATGATTTAATTTGAAATTATGTAGCTGTAACTCTAAGTAATCTATTTTGTCACGATATAGATCACTTTTTTCAAAGAGTTCCATAACGCGAGAGCTCCCAATATCCCATTACTTTTTATATAAAATGATAGTTTCTTTTCAGCTGTCAATCTAGCAGAGTCGTTGGCGGCGGCATATTCAACGCACTTTATCTCATTTTCACCAGCAACTACAAATCCGGGACTCTTCACAACACAATAACTATGGTAACAAGCATTGCATGAAACACATTTCACAATTTTTCTTATACATTTGCCACAGATTTTACACAATTTATTAACAGAAACATCACTGACCTCATCAATAGACCCCATCTTGCGGCAAGGCGCGTATACATTGAGCGAACGACCACCGAATGGCGAACGAAAACCAAACGATGAAAACGAATTCGCACATTGTGTACAGAAAACCAAATTGAGTGTGACCAGATGAAACAGCGTATACGAGAGCACAGAAGTGCGAAATGGATGAGCTTCGTGAACGAACTAGGCACGGAGGATGGGTCTCTATGGAAGCTCGCAAGTCGAGTTCGCAATGTCCCCCCTCAATTCCCGGTGCTAACGTATCGAGGGCGCGAAATCCTGGACGAACAGGGGAAGGCTTAGGCATTTGTGGACTCCTTTGAAGAGATTCATAGGCAAGTCTCCGATACCACGCCATTGCACAGGGAAATCACGGAGAGAGTCCATCTGTTCAGTGATCGCGCTTACCCGATACCGCCCCTAATTATGCAAAAATTGAGCGTGACTCCTGGCGAGATTTCTAAAGTTCTGAGCTGCCTACCGAAAAACAAGGCTCCTACATATCCCCTACCTGCTCCTGAAGAACCTTCCTAAGAAGACCATTATACATGCATATCGTAAATGCCATAATTCGCTTGCAGCACTTCCCGTCCCCCTGGAAGACTGGGAGAATAGTACTGTTTCATAAGCCGGGAAAAGACCCGTCTTTGACGACGTCTTATAGTCCTATATCTCTTCTAAGTACGCTAGGCAAAGTAGCGGAGAAGCTCTTATTATCGAGGCTTGGCGGGGCAGCCGAGAAGCTAGGCATTATCCATAGGGAACAGTTCGGCTTTCGCAGCGGGCATAGCACATGCATGCTGGCTGCGAAAATCGTGCAGGAAATACTCAACAGCTTCAATAGACGGCATTGCACAGCCCTGCTTCTCCTCGACATTGAGAGAGCGTTCGACAAGGTGTGGCACGATGGCCTGTTAAACAAACCTTACATTGAGTACGAGTATCCACTCTACTTAGCAGCGCTAGTCGGATCGTACCTTGCCGGACGCTCGTTCTCGGTGAAGGTAGGCAACGTCACGTCCTCATCAAGGCCGATTCAATGCGGCGTCCCGCAAGGAACAGTGTTTTCTCCGCAGCTCTTCAGTTACTACATATCCGACTTTCCCTCCCACCCGGACTCGTCTGTAGCGTACTATGCAGACGATACTATCATCTACTCAAGCGCCCCTCACGCACAGTCCGCCGTTGACAATTCGAGCCGGTACATGGATCTGATCCTTGGCTACTACGAGAAGTGGAAAATAAAGATGAATGCCGGGAAAACCGAGCTGGGCATCTTTACTAGAAAGCGAAACCAACGACGTACGTCCCACGACCCCTACGAGTTTTAGATACCGAAATAGTGGCCAAGAATCGGATAAAATACTTAGGAAACGTACTTGACAGGGGGCTTAGGTTCCATAGTCACATTTCATACATTAAAAGTAAGAACATGATCCTAGTCGATAAACTGCGAACTCTCATAAAGCATAGATATATCTGTCCTTAGTCCCGGGAACAAGTAGATCTTATATAAGGCCATAACAAGGCCAACGCTCCTATATGGGGCGCCAGTATGGTGCTCCGTGGCCGAGGGACACTTGAGGGCAGTCCAGGTAATTCAGAACAGGCACCTGAGGGCTGTTTTCTCGGCGGGCATGCGCACCAGGATCCGGTACCTTCATGACTAGGCGGGCATTGAGTACGTTCGCGAACACATCAACCGCCTAGCGTGCAAGTTCTACGACGTAGGGGTGCGTGGTTCGACGGAAACAGCGCATATAGCTGACTCGCGTCCGGAGCATTGACCACCCCAAGGCCCGATACATCGCAGGACGACACTCTATTTCCTAGAACCTAGACCCCCTAAAAGTAGAAAAGCGTCTGGATATGTAAATATAAAATTGTAAATAGGTAAATGTAGTACTCATATGTATATAAGATATCCTGAGGGATGTAGGTCCACCCCAACTCACGCTATACCCCCGTTCAGCGAAAGGGAGTATTAGGAGTGCAGAAATGCGCCCAAAACCGGAACAAGGGCTGAAACTGGGTAATGCAGCCAGTGTTGCCAACCGTACTACAATTATAGTATTTATACTAAAATTGAGTCCCCTTGTACTATGTACTTACAAAGTTGATATAGTAAGCATAGTGTACTATAATTTCAAAATATTAATTAAAGAGAGCACATTTTGGCAACAGCACTTATCGTTGCGTCGCGTCGGTCGGCCCGGACCATCTTCGCATGCTTTGTCTCTTTTCTTTTTATGTAACGTTTCATTTGGCTGTCTTTTTTCAAGCACTGCTTTTCGCTTCCATAGTAAATCCAGTATTGACGGTATAAGTGCATGCCTTCGGTTTGTTATGGAATGCTTTTTAGCGGTTGCCGTCGGAGAATATTATTCAAAGTCAAAGTCAAAGTATTTATTGATGTTAGTACATAGAAAATGTTTACACACGTCAATAATTGCTAAAGCTAACAGTAAAAATATAACATAGAAGAGAACAAACAAATGAACAATAAATATATAACAAAACACAATAAAAAATAATAAGACCATTAAAGGATCAAGTGTTAAAGTGTTAAAGAAATTCATATTGGTTAAAATTATACCCATGAAATTCATCCATCGAATAAAATGCTCTTGAGAGGAGCATTTTTTTTATCACAGAAGTAAAGTTTGTTGAAGGAAGGTCTCGGATGACTTGACGAATTTTATTAAACATTTTAGGTCCATAATAGTTTAGTGCAAATCTAGATCTATTTATTCTGTGATAATTAATTAATATATCTCCCCCGTTTCTAGTTCTGTGTGAATGTACATCACTTAGTTTTGTATATTGGTCAATATTATTTTTAACAAACTTAAGACATTCAAAAATATACATGGAAGGCACAGTTAAAATATTCAGTTGGCTAAATATATCCCTGCAATCAGCTCGATAGGGCAACCTTGCAATAACCCGAATGGCTCTGCGTTGTAAGGCAAAAATTCGGTCAGTTGCAGCCGCGTGTCCCCAAGAAAGCAAAGCATATGAAACATGTGACTGAATCAAAGCATGGAACGTCATAACAAGTACATTTCCCGAAACAATATCCACCAAGTTTCTCAGAACATAGATGTTGGAAGAAAGCTTATTTGACAACTTGTCAACATGTGGGTGCCAACCCAACCTATGATCCAAACAAATACCCAAGAATCGGACTGATTCAGGATCATGCCGTACGTCAGCCAGAGTGCTGAGGGTAAAAAGCATAGTCTCGGTTTTTGTCGCATTAAGAGTAAGTTTATTGGCAGTAAACCAATCAGAGACCGCCGACCGTGAATCGCCCAGATCCTCCCGCAATCCATCAGCATCCTTCCCAGTTCTCGTTGCAGTGGTGTCATCCGCAAACAAAGTGAAGTCAGTACTGGGCTCAGAAACCACCAGATCATTTATATAAATAACAAACAGCAGTGGGCCCAGCACAGACCCCTGGGGTACTCCGTATTTGACGGGCTGGGGTTCGGACAATATATTATTATAATCCACAAGCTGGAAACGGTGTGTAAGGTATGAATAGATCAAATTGACGCTCTGGCGAGAGAAGTTATAATATTCCAGTTTGGATCTGAGTAGGTCAGTTTAATATAGGTAGCGTAATATGAGTGGTAGACTGTGATGCTTTTCTATAATATAATTAATATTTTAATTGGCGCTTAAGATAAGCTTTTTAAATTTGGATTATACTTATTAGTAAAATTATAATTTATATTATCGAGATAAAAATTAAATGGGAAAATATAAAAAATGTCAAAACATCAGGATAGACAATGCATTTGTGCTTTCATTGTGTGCACGCCACTGGGGAATAGGACAGCAATAAAAAAACGTATTTATTCATTCAGCGACGTTTCGATGATATATTTCATCTTCTTCAGGCTAAAAAT
>JAEQML010065611.1:0-20779 GCA_016904865.1 Pissodes strobi
CATAAAGGTAAAGTAAAGATAGAATTTAAGATTAAAATATACTGTTGTTTAATAGTAGAAAACCCTAATAAAGAAATTATGACAGGTTAGGTTGAATAATAGGTTCCTGCCACCTACAAACAGTTTCAGACGTCTTTCCATTCCTTCATCAGGTTTAGGAATCATATCTGGAGGTACATCTTTAGGTCTGTTCCAATCGACCATGAAACCATCCATGGGACAGCAATTTTTAGTAGCGTAATTCATTGTTCAGGTTATTTATTGCCTTCAAGAGTGAAACCAGCAACTAGAAATTACGGTCTCTTGTACAGTTTTCTAGCCCGTTGGAATAAACATATGGCGATATAACACAATGTGAACCATAAACTGGGGCGGGATATACATTTATTAAGATTTGTCAAATATATACATTGGCACCATAATTCAGTCAGTAATATCCTACTCGATTTTTTGATTTAATATTGGTCAGTATATGGAGTTCGTTCAGTAATATGTTCACCTCGTTCGGATATACTGCTTAAAACACCTACTCTATTTAGAAGCAACTTGAATCAGGAAAAAGTGCTAAAATCCCAAGTTAACACAAACGAACCTAACCATCACCATACTAATCTAGTAGCCGAGCAAAAATCCCATCAGAATACAAAAGTAAGAACCGATAGTGAGAGGGTTCTGTAACATAACTAATTTTAACATCACCTTTATAATGGTTCGGAGTTTTAAAACAATTTTTTTCCTTTTTTTAATTTTTTTTAATTACCTGTTTTAGTCGGTTACAAATGAAGACGTTACTTCCCAGCAATTAGGAGGTTCTAAGATTCACACGGAAA
This sequence comes from Pissodes strobi, assembly GCA_016904865.1. Taxonomy (NCBI): domain Eukaryota; kingdom Metazoa; phylum Arthropoda; class Insecta; order Coleoptera; family Curculionidae; genus Pissodes; species Pissodes strobi. The sequence goes on from JAEQML010065611.1 coordinate 831, forward strand.
TATCTGGAGTAGCACATAAATCGTTTGAGAACGACATCTATGCTCTTCTGCAACTCAAAGAATTTATGGGATTCTTGCCGCAGTCAAACAAAAGTCCAGTTCCAATCAGAGTTTGTGACGATCAGTGGTAAGTCTTGGAGAGAAGATACATACATACTTCTTATAGTCTGCTTAACAGACTATCCTGAAACCCTTGGTAGTTCAATAATTATACATATAAATTATGATTATGCTTTAATTCGTATATAATGGCAAATTTTAAAATGAGCGGTTGAAATGAACGCCTATTACTTTTTTTGCTTATCCACTGTATTGGCGGCTTTTTCTTCAATTATAAAATAAAAAAATAAATGAATAAATAAATTGTTCATTTTCTGTTAACCGGATTCGCAGTACCAGTGTGATGTCATCCTATTTCTATAAAAATAATTTACCTATAGACACCATGGGCAACGACCCCTTTTCCTCCACCTAGCCAGTAGCTTCATTTCACCTTTTCTGTACTCAAATGTAACCTTAGTTATACCGAAATGAGCGTAGGCCGAACCACTTTCCGTTTTAAAATACCAATTGATATTTCGAATTTAACATAGCTTTAAAGGGAGCATTTTTATGTTAACTCAGTGGTTGACCCCAATATGTTCAGGTAATTCTTGTTATGATCTAGTTATTTCAGAGGTCACCAGACAATGAAATGTGACATAATAAGAAGAAAGTAATTTGCATTATTAACATTTATCCCGCTGATATTTACTTTCTATCTGACTCTCTAAAACTTTAAACTTCAAACCGGTAAAATCACGTTAAAACCTAGAAAGAATGATATCCAAATTTTCACCACACTTAGTCTGAACACCAGATAAGAATAATTATTTTGGGCAGAGTAACGTGCTATCATGCGTGAATAATATTTTCTAACTAACTCTTTCCCAAAGATTTTGATTTTTTTATACTTCTCTCTCACAGCCTTTTTTCTCCTCTAAAAATCTGAATTCAGCACTTGCCCATCTATTAACATGTTTTAATAAGAACACTTAAGACCTAAGTCGCCGAAAATTTTAATGTGCAAATTAGCGTTTTGAAAATTCCAACCTCGGTTTTAGTACCGCCGCGTGTTCCAAATTAGCATAATTAAAATTGGTTATTTCAGTTAACATGCCTGCATTCCGGTCCCAAGTGAATATTCTTAATAGAAACGCCCCCTGGCCAAGGTTTTCTTTTTAGAGCAAAGCACTGGGGGACCTGTTTCGGAAGCGTGCAACAAGTGGGTGTTAATCTTTGTAGTTAGTTCATATGATTTCGCGTTATAATGCAGACGAAAAACGAAATATTAAAAATCAGCTGCGCTTCGAGTCTGATTCCCCCATCCTCTGTCCAAACAAAGGGATGGAGGGTACGGGGTCCCGTTCTCTTCCAGGATCTTCCTTTTACCCCGGCTACATCCTCTGAAAATTTCAGCCCTCTATCTATACGGGAACATGCCATACATATCCGTGCGTTACGGCTCCGAGCGTGACGCGTGACGGTTTTACTGAGTTCAATACCCAGGAAAAAACGCAAAACGCGCCTAAAGAAGTTTTCACTTCAAAAATTACCAAGCATTATGGACATTCAGGACGGCCAGGTTTTTGAAGATTTGCCGCTTGCGTAGAAGGAATATTTGAATTACTTTTGTGTGTTCTTATTTTTGAATAAAAAGTTTATAGAGCATGTAACTTTTGTTTTATTCAGAAAAGAAAGAAAAAGTGGTGACTTATTTTAACGTTTCTAAGCAATTTCTTTATGGACATCACTGGTTTTTCCCCTGTTTTTTTTTAATTTGTTTTTACTTTTTCCAAGATTTCAAAACACTAGATATAGCTAATAATTTAATTACTATTGAACTGTGTTAAACCTATATTTCAATTAGACACAATAAAAAATTGGGTTTTATAAATTAGATGATCATGATGTCATTTAATTGGATTATATTTCAATAGTAAGTTAAGATAGGTGCTATTGTTGCTATTGTTGTACATTTTCCTGGTTTTTTCTTAGGCAAGATAATTTAACTTTCGGGCATTATGTCTTCAAACTTGAATTTAATTTTTTTTTTAAATAAAATTATTATTTTATTTGAATATTCTCTTTTGGCGAACTAATAAAACTGGAGTTATTTTTGAATCAATTTAAAATAATTATAAGATACTTTGTTGAAACAACTTAACCAGAATCAGTTCCAAACTCTGGTTCATTACACTGTACTTTATATTCAAACCCAAACCGCAGCATGGCAAACATTCACCAGTTTTGTAAAACAACTGATCAAACATAATGTTTAATTTCAGTGATTTGGATGTTCAAATTTTGGAAACTATTGTTCCACCGGTTACCACAGCTCCTTACGATATGTTGGACGTAATTTTAGCTATTGTGGACGAAAGAGATTTTTTCGAAATCATGCCTAAATATGCGAAAAATATTATTATCGGATTCGCCAGAATGAACGGAAGAACTGTTGGAATTATTGCCAATCAGCCAAAAGTAGCAGCAGGTAAATGTTTTTATTATTAAAAAAAATTGGTGTGTGAGGATTCATGACTCAATCTCAAGGAAACCCGCTAACCCAAATATATATTATGATCATAATTAGTGGGGCTTACATATTATCACTCATCTCTCAATCTCATTATTTTGCTTCCTTTTGTAGTAGTTATTCACTCACTTCTTCTGCCTACTCCTGCTCATTCCGTCTTCATTCAAATCTTTAAACAGGTTTTATGTTTAATGGCTCCTAGTATCCAAATTACTGAAACATGATTAAAATCCAGTGGAAACTTTGGTTTCACTTCAGTTAAAACTTTTAAATTATTGCATGGTTATTAATTTACACTGTATATCTCTTTAAGGATGCTTGGATATTAATGCTTCTGTTAAAGCAGCCAGGTTTGTGAGATTTTGTGATGCTTTCAACATTTCACTAATTACCTTGGTCGACGTTCCTGGATTCTTGCCTGGAGTACACCAGGAACATAACGGATCCATCCGGCATGGAGCTAAACTGTTGTTTGCCTATGCGGAAGCCACTGTTCCAAAATTAACTGTTATTACGCGGAAGGTATGTATGTAATAAGTATAAAGTGAACGAAATATTATTGTATATAGCATAAGAAAAAAAACAGCTTGAAAAGTTTCTCCATATTTTCTGTTAAAATCTCGAGGGAACAGCCCCAGTAAACACCATATTTCACATTTCAGTATACCTACAATCGTATCATTATTTTCATTCCAAGTCAGCCAGAAATCGTATACCTTTCAACCTCTTATTTTTATAGGCTTATGGAGGAGCCTATATTACCTCGTCCTCTAAACATTTGAGAGGGGACGTGAACTACGCTTGGCCTTCAGCTGAAGTAGCAGTTATGGGTGCAAAAAGTGCAGCATCAGTCTTGTACAAGGGAAAGTCAAATGTTGAAGAGTTAGAGAAAGAATATATTGACAAGTTCGCTAGCCCTTTCCCAGCGGCACAAAAAGGTAAATTAACAAATAATGAAATATGTTACAACACAGTTTTATAATAATACCGAAACAGAATTTTCGTATTTGATGAGAGTTTTGCTAACCAATGCATTTAGTTTCTAAAAATTTCTCAGGAGATGAATAAAACTCAGTTTTAATTATATCCTGATGATTACGACGTAGGAAGACTGCAAAAGAAGATATATTTTAAATTTATGAGTTATCGAAAATTATCTCTATTTAGATATTATTATCAATATCTTAGCTATTTGCATGTTAGACTAACCCAAACTAACCCACCTTAGTCATAGCCTTGAAGAATTACTTATAGGTCTATAGTTCTCAATGTAGATCTGTGTGATATCTTCATTCTGCATCCAATACTTTGATGCCAAAAAGAAACAAGGCTTCCCGTCATACTCCTAACATTGAAACGATGCTGACTTTTATATTTTTTTAGACTTTATTATAACGCGTAATTAGATGAACTTACTACACCAACTAAATGCACGTTTCAAAATCAAGTCTCCCCAACACTTTGCTATAAAAAGAAAACCTTGGCCAGGGGCGTTTCTATTAGGAATATTTAGCGAGCAAAGCCCTGGGACTGGAATGCAAAAATAACCAATTTTAATTATCCTAATTTCGAACAGGCGGCGTTACCAGGAATGTTAAGTGTTCTTAGTAAAAACATTTTAATAGCTGGGCAGGTGCTGCATCCAGATTTTTCGAGGAGAAAACAAGATAAAAATCTTTGTGAAAGAGTTAGTTAGAAAATGTTCTTCCTGCGCGATGGCTCGCTACTCTGCCCAAAAGTATGCGGTCTCGGAAAAAATAGTCAGATAAAGATCTTCATGCTTGGTTGCTCAAATTTTTAAACAGTACTGACCAACTCGCGAAAAGTATTTCTGGGTACCAGAGGCATGTGGAAATAAGTATTCAAGAAAAAGTTATTTCGTTATAGAAAGCGGTATCTTTTTCCACCTCGGGCCCGGAAAAGTACTACCTATTGTGAAAGGAAACTCTGTTCGAAATTCGTCGCCCGTCGTGAGGGAATAAGGTATTTTAAAAATTATTAAGGCTTGCATTGTAGGTTACGGATTAATATTGTTAAGGCTAGCCTAACAAACATCCGAACGTTTTTGTGCTACCCTATAAAACTAGCCGCCGCCGTGCCGCTCGCTTCCCTGTCTGTATGACTCATCGCCCGGCCGGTCGCGAAGTTTCAGGATCGCTGGAATTGTCTCGATGGCCTCGTCGAGATTATATAGAGTGGCCTCGGAATACTTCCCGAATATTCGTGATGGATTGGAGATTATATATAAGCAGACCTAAGGCCAATGTTAGTCAGTCAGTCGGTTAGTTAGTTCAGTTCTACTTTTAAATATCTGTGGGCTCAGTGGGACTCCCTGGTAGTTGAAAATGGACTCCTTAAACGAGCCTGGGAAAGCGCCGATGGCAAAGTAGTAAAGACGCAGTTAGTGGTACCAAGAAAGAGGGTATCGGAAGTTCTGGACGAAGTACATAATAGAAAGTTTGGTGCTCATCTCGGAGTTAACGGAATGATTGACAAGATCCGCGACAGATTTTACTGGGTCAACTACTGCCAGGATGTGAAATCATGGTGCCGACAGTGTTCAACCTGTGCCTCAAGTCAAGGATCCCAGACAAGATCCAGTGGGAAGATGAAACAGAATGATGTGGGACTACCGTTTGAACGTCTCGCCAGTGACCGAACGAAGGCTCGATATGATCTCCAAGCTAACTCTAGGGGATTTCGGATGAACGATAAAGTCTGGTTATATAACCCGCAAAGGAAGACAGGAAGATCTCCCAAGCTAACACCAGTATGGGAAGGACCCTATACGGTCATCAAAAGAATTAATGACGTTGTGTATAGAATTCAGCGTAGCCCCAGAAGCAAACTGAAGCACAGCATATGCTGTGACTGAAGGTTGTCCACCTCGACAGGTTGAAAGCATATCACGGACATGAAGTAGCTGATCGGGACGATCAGAATTAAGAGGGAGGCAATGTTACGGCTAGCCTTACAAACATCCGAACGTTTTTGTGCTACCCTATAAAACTAGCCGCCGCCGTGCCGCTCGCTTCCCTGTCTGTATGACTCATCGCCCGGCCGGTCGCGAAGTTTCAGGATCGCTGGAATTGTCTCGATGGCCTCCTCGAGATTATATAGAGTGGCCTCGGAATACTTCCCGAATATTCGTGATGGATTGGAGATTATATATAAGCAGACCTAAGGTCAGTGTTAGTCAGTCAGTCGGTTAGTTAGTTCAGTTCAGTGTTGAATAGACATTAGTGGTAAAGTTATAAGAGTAGTATAGAGTGTTAAATTGTATACAGTGGTAGTGAATAAAGAGAGTATTAGTTGAAAATAGCAAAGTTGTAATTCTGTTAAGAACCCACGGGAAAAACGTAACAATATTAAGAACTAAACACTAAGTTTAGCTGTAATTCCTGATGATTATGGCACCTGTATTTATCGAAACATAACTATATCCTTGATATTAGTATGAACCTCTCATTAATTAAAACTCAGTACTAGCACCAATCTGTATTTCATTTATTAGGAAATGTAAACTTTACCTTACCGTTCACCAGATTGAATTTAAGCTTGGGGGAGAGTCAGAAAAAAGTAAATAGCAGCGAGATAAGTGTTAATAATGCTACTTAGTTTCTTTTCATTATATCATGTTTTATTTGTCTGGCGAACTCTTAACTAACTTACTAAATTGAAATATGAATTAGTATTTTGAAACGGAAAGTGATTTTAGTATTAGATTGAAGAAAGAAAAACTCTAAGGTTCGACCCAGTGGCGGAACTACCGGTGTGCAATGTGTGCGAAGCACACAGGATCGGGTTAAAAAAATGCCCGGGGCTGGGACTCGGAGCCAGAAATATGAAAATGCAAAACAAAAAAGTCAAAAAACAATATTCTCATAGAAAAATTGAAATATTGCTGTCACGGATCCACATAATACTCAATACTTTTATAATATTCACATGAAACCGCCTTTATTTTTTTATTGTTTTTATTAAACCATAATTCGCAATACAGGCATTTAGTTCAAAGGCCGCCGGTGTACCTGTCGGCGATTCGGGCGACTTAGACAATGTCTTTAAGGAACAAAATGGAAAAATTTGAAATAGTTTTTCTTATTGTTTTTCAAAATAACATTTTAAGAAATATTGATACATTGTCAAAACTTTTACAAAAAAGAGCAAAATATGGACGCTACGTCTAAAATGTCTACCACGGCCACTGAGACCATAAATCAAATAAGAAAAAGTTTTGATGTAATTTAAATGGAAGCTGCTACTTTGGCTACTACTGAATTCGAAAACAAAAGGATATCAAGATCAAAAGTATTTTTTGATGATGTGAATAACCATTATCAAGTTCAAACAAGTGATGTTTGGTTTAGAATAAATGCGTTTTTTTAAAACTATAGATATAATTAGAGTTCAATTAAAAAATCGAAGTTTCGGCCTTGACAAAATTTGTTCTTATTTCCCCATTTTACTCCCCAACGTTTTACGAGGTCCTTCTCTTTCTGATAATGATATTGCTGATAAGAGTCAAGCCCTGCATCTTCAATATCCAGAGGATATTGCGGACACAATTTCATCCCAAGTGCTTTCATCTAATTTAGAGAATGTTTTAAGAACGATTTAGATAATTTATCTTCTGTTTTTGATTTATTAGATTTTATTTTGGCAAAAAAATATTATTCATCCTCCAGTTTTAGCGAAATTGTAACTGCCTGTATTATTTTTTTGACCAGCCTTATTTCGGTTGCATTAGCTGAACGGTCTTTTTCCAATTTAAGGTTGATTAAAAGTTATTTGAGAAATTGCATGACCAATCAAAAATTATCAGCTTTAGCAATTATTTCTATAGAAAGTGAGGAAGCTCAAAAAATAGATATTTCCAATCTTATTTAAAATTTTGCGCATGCAAAAGCAAGTAAAAAAGATTTTTCTTGTTATTTCGTAAATATTTGAGAGGTTTAATTTTTTTTGTTATTGTTGAAGAATATCCAATATTTTGTTGTTTTATTTTTATCATATTAATTTAGAAGAAAAATTGTTTTTAGCTGTTTTGTTACTTGTACGTATATAAATTATTATTCTTATCACAAATTGTTTTTGATTTGTACTTCCAGATTTTTCTATGTTTAGAAAATTAAATAGTATAATAATTGCTTTTTTATGTACCCAAAATTCATATATTAATATGGTTGTCAATACTCCGTATCATAATAGGGGCCCGGCAAAACTTCCGCACACAGGCCCGTGGTTACGTTGTTCCGCCACTGGTTCGACCTACGCTCATTTCCGTATAACTAGGATTACATTTGGGTACAGAACAAGTGGAATGAAGCAACTGTCTAGGTGGAATAAAAAGGTCGTTGTTCAGGGCGTCTAGGTGAAATATTTTCATAACAATAGAGTGTCAGCACACTGGTACTGCGAATCAAGTTAACAGAAAATGAGCAGGAATTGAAGAAAAGGCCGCTAATACAGTAGCTAAACAAAAAGGTGTAATAGTCATTCATTTCATAAATTTAAAATGAAAGACAATGGGAGTATTTTTCAAGAGCCGTTAAAGCAAGTCGATTTTCAAAAGTGGGGTAAATGTGTAATAAGGAAGACTAAAAGGAAAGAATGTATGAACTTGATGGTATGCTAGATAAAACTGTAAAGCCGCTAATTATTTCTCTCGATGAATTTTCACTTCTTTTCAACGCTAAATAGTGAGGTGAAAAACTGCTGCAAAAATGCCCTTTCAAAGTACAGACATTGAAGAAATTCCGTTTTTCATTATTCAAGTTGGCTAAATCGTGTTTACGTTTTAGTAAAGTGCTAAATGATATTCTCTCAAATATTACAAGTTCCAACAACTTATTTTAAATAAAAAAAATAAATATTTATTGAAAATCGTTTCTACAGTTTACCAAATTACTTAATGATAAAGCCGTTTAATTTTACAATTGTCATTACTTATATTTCAATTTAAATCAATTTAGGTATTTTAATAGTTCTGGAGCTGTTTAAGAAGCGCCGTTTTTATTAAAATTCCCTCCAAGTCCGAACTCTAAATGTTTCAGAGTCGATCTTGGTCGATTTTCTGAACAAAAAGAGATGTGCTCTTAGGCACTCAAATTTACCATAGGGCTAGTTCTAAAGTCATTTTGTAAATAAAACAACAAGCTTTAGCATTATATGAATATTTTAATAAGTTACTTTACTTGAAAATAACTAGAAGCTCATAACTACACAAATTATAAACAGTGAATTATTGTACGGAGTCAGTGCTACGATGTGAACAATATTAGTCGAGGCAAAGTTTCGACCTTGAATAATATGACATAAATAAAACTCTTAAAATCTAAAGCAATGCATAAACAGTGGTAATACTACACTAATATATGGTTATAAACATAACCTTGAAGCTATGTACAGTTAATGTCTGTTATGAGTTCCTGCGGAACAGCTACTTATCAACTATGTTAGTTGATTTAGCTTTGATATAAAATGCAACAATATACAAGCAATAATGACAGGATTAATATTAACTTAAAGTCCACCTAAAAGCTAATATGTACACTATGAACACCATTGACGAGAAACGTTCAATGTTCAGGAGGTTATCTTCTAACACTGGGGGAAAGTCACTTTGAAAAACACTAGCTAGATCTATGGCTAGCTTCTATTTACAATGTAGTTCGATTTCTTGCAAACAAGAATGACTGTAATGTAGTGGTTTGACTGGTATGCAGTTAGTGCATATTGCATGACATGAATGCCTTGTGAATGCGGTTCTCGATGCGGTTTATTGGTACACGCATGAATGATTGTGAATGCGGCTTCTTGGTACAACTGCTGAAATCCGCGTATGGGATGTAGCCTTGTGATAGCTTGAGTATATTGGCAGACTAGTGCCTTTTAATCCTTATATGAGAATAAGGCATGAGTAGGTCTGCAGACTAGTGCAGAGTAATCCTTATATTAGAATAAGGCAAGAGTGTAGCAACCCAGTGGTACACTCGTGATATAGAATGTTGAAAATCCCATGGACAATACCATTGGGGACTGTGCAGCGCATGGCACAGCCTTTGAGAATTAGAGATCAGTGGGTCTCCATAATGGCAGTAAAGATGCCGTGAACTTCCTTTTTGTAGGCTCTGTGAGAATGTGATTGTAAACATGTTCGTTTACTTACTTGAGATTTCGAGACCAGGCTCTATTGAGTGTGGTGTGGTTCGAGACAGGGCTCGATTGTACAACTCCCATGGATGATACCAATTGGGACGCCATTGCTCGGCGTGAGAATAATGGCATTAAGTTGCCAATAAATACCTTATTGTAGGCTTGATGTGACAATGACTATGGCAGGATATCACTATATCACGTGAGTAACGAACTAGAGATGATGAGGTCTCAAAACGTGAAAACTTGTCGGCATGGCGGCTCGCGCCAGCCGGCTAGAAACGGGGGTGCGCCTTTTGCTACTTACATGGTCGAGGTTCAAGACACGACTCTTTACTCAATACTCAATGCTAAATTCCAGACCGTGGGAACTAGAGCAACTTGAAGAAGTTGTTACCGCCCCTTCTGGTGGGAGAAGATGCACCGCTTCGGGCATGGAAAGGGCAATAATGTAAATACAGAGATATTGTGTAAAAACTTAACATGATCGGTTGTCTAAATTAATATTATGAATTTTAATACAAATCCGGTTGAAATCTGCTGATTAGTTTTCATGAAATTTGAATATGAAAGATCTGAATTTTAGGGAATTTTAGTTTCGGTGAACTGGCTATCCTGTAGGATGCGCTGTGATTGGTCGACTCGGTCGCCGGGGTATAGCGGGAAGCGCTATGATTGGTCAGATGAGTTTAGGATGCGCGACCGGATTCAGATGAGTATAGGTGGTTACAACAGATGGCGCTAGTAATACCGCCCGGATAAAGCGCGAAGCGCTATGATTGGTCGGAGGCCTTTTGAGGACGCTTAACTTTTAGCTTTCTAGACTGTCTAGCGCAGTGGATAAACGTGGTAAACAAGAGATGGCGCTAGTAGTATCGCCAAGGTTTTAATTTGTTTGGAATGCGAGGACAGTGGCGTGGAATGTTAAATTGTACAAAACTAAATAGTTAGATTTGAGGACGTGTTCAAAAATGGTTTTTGAACACTAAATATTATATTAGAAGTATTACAGAAGATTCTTGGCATTTTCATGTAGTTTCACGACCATGCTATTATGGTCTAATGTAAAATACACGTTGATTTTATTTTGTTATAACGTATCTTTATGCAAACATTTTTTAATCGTGGAAATTTGTACTTGATGGTATTAAAAACGCTGGACTGATATAAGAACTATGATACCACTTCAAATGGATATGATTTTTTTTGCGCAAATATTAAGCGCTAATTGAAAGGTTAAGGGAGAAATGTTACAACAACTTCAAAAACTTGTAACTTTAAAACTAGTTTAATTAATTTTCAAACGGAGACATATTGTAAAAGGCTAATTTATTGACTATTGCATAGTACCTTTCCGTGCATAGGAGCAATAATGCACGGCGAAATGCAAAAAGAAAATTATCGTAGGGTAGATGCACCGGTTGTGGCCACCTTAAGAAAACCTTTTCCTTTATTTAACTGTCATTTATTTACTAAGTTAGTTTGCCTCCCTCGAATGACAGATACAATAGTACTAGATATTTTTTTCTTGAGAACAATTTTCTAATTTGAATTAAATGGGCCAGACAAAGATTATATTAAAATAGTCGAAAAAAATAGTATCGCTAGTTGTGGCCACTTATTTGCCACTTGTGGCCAGAGACCTCGCCAGTTGTGGCCATCCTATTGAAATACATACGAAGTAAGAAACAAAATAAACAAGTAGGTAGGTACTTTATTTTAAAAAACTAATTTACATAAACAAAAAAAGTGAAAAAATTTAAACACTAAAACATTTGATATCGTATAAAGTTAACTGATAAACTCTTGATAAACATAAACAAAAACAAAACTAAGTTTCATTATAATCGTTAAAACAAATAAACAGCTACATAAAAATATTATAATAAGGCTTCCATTTCCGGAACTACATAGATCCTCTGGTATTTATTGTTTTAGGTTCGTGTATTTTTAAAACTATGTCTTGTCCTTTATACCACAAAATATCTGGCAAATTAGGCCATTTCCAATGGTTTAATCCACTTTTTCGCAATGCACAACAATACCATTGTTTAAAATTTTTGCTGAATATAGTTCACCTTCGTATTTGACTATTACATAAAATGATACTTTCTACTCTAGTAGTCTTAGCCCCTTCAACCACAGTGTTTGTACTTAAATCTACTTTGGTCTGTCGCTGTACATTGTTTTCATCCCTGGTTCAGTTTTTAGACTCTTTGGTATTATTTTCATCGGAAATTACTTCTGTTTGGTGTAGAATTGTCTAAGAACACTTCATTAATATCGTTGTTAGTTTGATCAATAACCTTTTCTTTCATTAAGTTTTTTCCTTTATTTATTTTGTCAGTCTTACTGGCCCTTTTTGCAGCTTTTTCTGCAGCTAAATTCATAGCGGAACACCTTGTAATCCTTTTCTACCTTGTTAGTAGTAAATTTTGTCATCTCTTTCTACTGCGTTGGCTAGGTTGAAAATGGCTATTAATATTTTAGATTTATTTAGGGAATACCCTATATTGTACCACTTGAGGCTGACTTTATTGAAGCTGTGAAAATTATGTTTTACTTCCTAAGTGTATTTTAGAGGTAAAAAATGTTTTAAACTTAAACGGACAGAGCCATTTTTGGGTTAGTTTAGGTTGGATATTTCCTTAGTATCTCTCCAGGCCCTGGAACAATAATGCAGGGTGATAGAAAAATCCAATATTCCTTTGCCTATCTAAAATTCAAATCTGGAAAGTAACTGTTAATATTTTGCCAATAGCTATTTTTAAAAAGGAAATCTTGTAAAAATTGAATACCATATTTCTTTAAATTAAATAAGTACCGTAGATGGTTATATGAGGTCATATGCAACTAAAGTAAACCCTCCTTTAATTTAGGTTTCGTCGATGATATTATTGAGCCGAAAACAACTAGGTGGAGATTATGCCGAGATCTGGATCTATTAGCGACGAAGAAATTGGAAAACCCTCCCAAAAAACATGGGAATATGCCATTGTAAAAAGATTGAGGTATTATTAATTTATTTTTAATCGTATATTGTTTAAGACAGTTTTGCTAGTCTTCTTAATCACATGCCTTCTTCATTGTTAAATCCATATATTATATCATTTATAATATATTTTTTAATGTTTATATAACATATCGACGATTCATTATTTTTTATTATATTTATTTTTCAGCTAATTCTTACACTACAACACAATACTGGAACATAATTTTTGCACTCGACGCGGGTTTCGCTAATCAAGTTAGCATCATTAGGATATTCTGAGCTGTTTGGGTATTGTATATAAAACTCTGTTCTAGTGCATTTGCCGAGGGTTCCAAATCACACCTTACAGTTGCTGCTGCGTCCTCTATCTAATATCAAACTCTAAATTTACGTCGTAACTTTCATTTTCATTCTTTATAATTAAAGTGCTCACCAAAAAAGAAGGAATAAATGATATAATTTTTGTATTCTTCTTTCTGTAATCGTATTATAAGAAAATTATAATAATAATATTGTATTATTTTTGGTCCTATAATGTACCTGTACTTAGGCCTGTTCCCGAGGGGTCATTAAGAGCCTGCGTACAAGATATTTTTCCGCACCTTATATGCAAATAATTAAATGAAAGTTTATTTTTGTTAAAACAAAACGGCCAAAAAAAGAAACAGCAGATGTTATTGAAAAAACTGAACAAAAACACTAAAGCTCAAAAATATTAAATGCCACATTGCAACAAGCAAAAGAAAAATTGGCTAAATCTGCTAGCTGTTCTTGGACTATAGAAGTTCTTAAGATTTTAGGTTATTATTTGTAATATAATTTAAAGGATTTATGTATGAAAAAATTGTTTTAAATTGCTGCTTTGGGTCCAAAACAGGTTTACTTCCATTTTATTATTTACTTTATACAGATCAGGGTGATTTTCATTTGATATCAGTGAAACCCCTGAGAAAGTGAAAATCACCCTGGAAAATGCAAAAATCTTCTACTGAAAGCTACTTTTAGAATATCTATAGACTCTGGTAATACCCTAGACAAGCCTAATCTAAGGGTAATACATTGTATTTTACTATGTCAAAGTAGTTGTTTGACCATTTTTGATGTGATATTGACATTATTGTTAAAATGGACAGATTTGGAGAATATTCGTCCTCTGAAATTTGCAATAATATTGAAAAAAGTGAGGCATACAAAAACAATTTTCTAGCATAGCTTTATTTTGGGAAACAATATGGAACGTATCGGCAAAAATGTAAATGGAGCAATAATTTAACGACTATCATCGAAAAATCAACCCCCCCAATATATCAAGAGAAGCGAAATATACAAACATACAAAAAGAAAGAAACTACAACAAAAATGAGAGTCAAGTTTGGAATCATTACCAGTTCAAGACTTTAAAAAAATTGTTGATATTTTCGACGAAGATACGGAGGCGGATGGCCTCATTAAAAAGGTTTTTCTGGCTTTTCTCCTTCGAGCTTGCATGGAGAGGAGGGGAAGCCATGAACTGTTTAGTTAATTACTCTAAAATAGAAAAGAATACCTTTGGAAATTTTATTAACAGAATTGAGTATAATCCCATATTTGCGAAAACGGCACAAGGTGGGGAAATATGTTTAGAATGTAATTGTTTTTATCTAACAAGGGTAATCAAAATTTATTACCTGTTCGCTTATATTATCATAGATACATGGATAAAAGGCAAAACGTTGAATCTCCGACGAATACACCTGTCGGAAAAAATACCATATCTACTTCACCAAATATAATCTCCGCGTTAACGGTTGGACACGATAAACAAAAAAAAATCAAAATGCTCATTGAGGGTGTCCGCAGTTTCTGCCTTGGCAAAAAGCGGCGTCATTAAGGGACGACTCATAAAAATAACGAAGCCCATGTCAACTTTATCCATTAGGCCATACCCAGGGCCATCCCTCCTATTAGACCAAGAATATTATAAAAAAATATTAAAAAAAAATAAGGAGCTACGAAGATGCAAATAATAGTCTTCAAATATCTTCCTAGCAAGTATGAAGTCAAAAACTAGGGAATAAAATACCCAGGATGTCTGTTCCTATAAATTCGCATAACAGTGCAACAATATACACCAATTATTGTACTTTCTATTTTAATACTTTATATCCTTCCAATTAAAAAGCTTTGATTTGTTTTTTCTCATTTCTATTCGGTAAATAATCTAAATAATAGATAATAAAATAATCAGAAAATCAATCCCTCAAATTTGTTGCCCTAGAGACACATCTTTCACGCATTTTTATTGTTATAAAGTATCTTCCACTTCGGTTCGGGCCACTCTTTGTATCAATAAAAATGCATTCAAGCTGTTTCTACGACAACACATTTTCGGGCCTAATTGTCGATAATTTTACCTTTCCTTAATATATTACTATATAAAATTGACAATTGAATTCTCTTTGTTGCATTATGAGAAATTCTTTCCCCCCATTGTTCCCTTCAGTTCTGATTCTGTACCTTCACTAATAAAGTATTCGACATAATTGTCCTACCCTTCTTCAGCAAAATAACTATTAGCCTATGGAATTTATTTAATTTTTAATTTTGGAGCATTTTATTTGTTGGGTATATTTATTTGCCGCATGTTTGTATATGTACAGGGTTATTCATTATAAATGGACACCCCTCTTAACTTTGTTACTTTTAAAGATAGGGAGCTAATTTTTTTATCGACTTGTAGGT
Organism: Pissodes strobi; assembly: GCA_016904865.1. Lineage (NCBI taxonomy): Eukaryota > Metazoa > Arthropoda > Insecta > Coleoptera > Curculionidae > Pissodes > Pissodes strobi. The sequence goes on from JAEQML010065611.1 coordinate 16,280, forward strand.
AATCATCTTAATTTTTCATAAAATATAATAAGCAAACGCCAATATACAGTTACTTCTTTTTTAATGGAGCACCCTCTATATTACATTTGTGGACTCTCTAGAGAAATCTAAACACATTTCGTGCATAATACCTTAGCTGTTCACGAAATATTGACAGTAGAAAGTCGGGCATTCTGACACTTTGACAGGCTCTAAAATCTAAACTGCAGAAGATCAAGGAAAAAGGTTTGCACTTTCCTATCTTAGGTTATCATAAGCTATCGAATGCGAGTAATTATGAATTTAATTGGAAGTTGAAATGCTACGGTTAATTTTATCCGCGGGTTAAATCTGAAGTTACAGTCATTGGATAGGTTATGAAAACCTTAGATAGGAAGGTCCAAACTGTTTTCTTTGATCTCGTGCGGATTAGAATTCCCGACTTTCGACTGTCAATATTTCGTAAACAGCTAAGGATAGGTATAGGCTATTATACACGAAATGTGTTTAGATTTCTCTAGAGACTCCAAAAATGTTGTAATATACGAGGTATTCCATTAAAAAAAAGTAATATTATATTGGCGTTTGCTTATATTTTCATTACTAATCAAAACAATAACGATGATAATACCTACAAGTTGTAAAAAATTGCTCTGTGTCCTTAAAAATAACAAAGTTAAGGGGGGTGTCCATTTATAATGAATAACCCTGTATCACCCATATTGTCGCCCCCCCTTTAACTTTGTTTATTTTTAAGCTACAAAAAAAAATAAAAAACAAAATTGTAGGGTTTTTAATGTAGTTTTTGCACACGTAAAGGAAAAAACAAAAAATTGTACAGTATACAGGGTAGATCAAAAAGAAACATTTTTTTAAATCTAGCCCCCATTTTTTATTCGATTTTTCGATTCTACGTAAAATTATAAGGATTTTTTATATAACACACTATATGCCTATTCCTAATACTTTAAGAGTTATTGACAGTTGAATTCGCTATTTTGTTTGTTCTTTTATTTTTTTATGGCAACAGCCACCTAAGAATATAACTTTTTGTTTAGCTTTTGAAGTCATTGAGGTGAAAAGATTGAGTTTCCTCAATTCGGCCTCATTGCTTTGAGTAGTGATTTTGTATCTTCTGTTTTAAAAATGATTAAAGAATTATTATTATAATTAAAAAATAGCGACTTCAACTGTCAATAACTGCTAAAGTATTAGGAATAGGCATATAGTGTGTTATATTAAAAATTCATAGAATTTTAGGTAGAATCGAAAAATCGAATAAAAAATGGGGGCTAGATTTAAAAAAATGGTTCTTTTTGATCTACCCTGTATACTATACAATTTTTTGTTTTTTTGTTTACGTGTACAAAAACTACATAAAAACCCTACAATTCTGTTTCTAATTTTTTTTTGTAGCTTAAAAATTAACAAAGATAAAGGGGGGGGGGACATTATGGGTGAACACCCTGTACATATCTCATTTTTATCTTACAAATTTTTGCCTTTTTCTCCACTTCAACGTACGCTTTTTGGAAAATAGAGCCGCTGCAGCTTTGGCCCAGAGTGTAAACGGCATAAGTGCTATAAATATTTCTTTTTGCTTTGAATAGACTGTAAAAAGTGTATTTAAATATCTTTTATTTTGACATATCCCTAACTAGATCAGCAGTACGAGCTTTCCACAGAGCTGATCTCAGCTTCAGAATAGAGTTCGTTTTTTTTTTAATTTGCTGTGGATGGCGCCTAAAAAGATCATAATTGGTTGTGAGAAATTATATTTTTTCTACGAGCGTGCGCAAAATAGCTACTTTGCGCACGCTACTCAGTGCGCAAAGTAGTACTTTCCCGCACGCTATGCGGGAAAGTGTGCGGGAAAGTAAAATTCTCTAAAATCACCAGAGACAAGAAAATGTTCATATATTTTTAGAAATTTTACACTTTTGGACTTTTTATGCAATATAAGAAACCATTTTAAGTCATAATTATACTCTTTTCCTTAAAAGTTTCCATAATTCGCGATATTGTAACTTACACCAAAAGCCATATATTTTGAAATCCTCGGTATAGTAGTAAAAAATTATGTCAAGCAACAATACTTATAAGTGTCAGATTGACAGATTTTAAATAAATCTAGGCGTAAAACGAAGTATCGCAAAAAACATAATCCTCAGCTTCGCCAGAAAGCCTTAAGAAAATGGATAGTTCTAATGACCCCAAGATTTACCAGAATGCATCCTGGCATGTGGAAGAAAAATGTGATTGATCGAATTATTTATGCAACATAAGAAAACCGTTTTAACTCCTAATCATTCCTTTTCTCTCAAAGCTTCCGTAATTCGCGATATTACAACTTAAACCAAAAACTATATCTTTTTAAGTCATGTCAGGTCAACAATAATAGTCATGTAAAGCAACAGTAGGTATAATTGACAGATACTTTTTCTTTTATTTAAATACGGGTCATTATTATTATGTGCTTGTTTGGACCGCGCTCGTAGAAAAAATATTGTTCCTAACACTTGCGCAAAGTGACTTCTCCGCACTCGACTGATTGACCGAACTCCGCTTGGCGTCGTTCGGTCAACATCAGTCGCGTGCGGAAAAGTATCACTTTGCGCACTTGTTAGGAAAATAACTATTGTAGTTGAGAGCTGCTGCTGAATCCAGTCTGTGTTCTCAACATCAGGTTCGTCTAAACAAATGCAATATTATCCACTAATGACCCCCTGATTTTCATGTCATAGCGACATAAGAGCTGCACATGTAAGTTAAGGTTTGCCTAGTAGGGGTTATATGTATCGTTATTACCACCAACGTTACAGCATGCTTGTTTTATTTTCTTATTATTAGCTCCCTTTCCCTGAATTTCGACCATCAAATGTTTGTGGACAGTACCTATCAACCTAACATCTTTTGTCCTTCTAGTTTTTAAGGAAAACTAGCCCCTTTCTTTTCCTAACTGCCTTTGTTCCGCTTGGATTTCATAGAGTCCTCATGGTTTCCTTTTCTATTTTCACGCAGAGTTCATACCAAAGCCTTTTTTCTTTATGTAATAATTTAGCCAACGAAACACTGATGTAAAAATTGTCAAGGTCTGCTGTATGGCCTTTTCCCAAATAATATTTCATCAAAACCTTAATCACACTTTCAGGATGTGTTGAATCTTCTGAAACTAATGTTCTCTTTCCCGTGTAAACAATAACGTTAAGAACAAACCCATCATCAGTTGTTAGTTCACACAATTTCATGCCATATTTATGGCTCTTGCTTAACATATACTGTCAAAATGACTACCTAATGTTTTTTTAACATCGTGCAATATTTTGTCTAAAATAGGCCGAATTTTGAACAATATGTCGTTCTCGTTGATCGTAGCATAGCCTACAAATCTAAAGTTCTTTAGAATTATTTGAAACCGAGTTCTGCATATTGTCTTTCCAAATATGGAATGAAGGTACTAAGGATGGCGACTCCACAGCTCGGCTAAAAGAGAAAATTTCACTATTCCGGAGAGGCAACACAAACCGATGAATTTCCGCATTCCGTGGATCGAAATACCATGTCACTTTTATTCTCTATTTGACCTCCTCTTTTTGGAGGCCATTGCCGTATTTGCCTTCCCATTGGATTCTTTCATAACTTTTTCGAGAATATCCTTTCCAAAAAAGAGGATAAAGAAATCTATTGGACTTGGATTAGGGGGCAGGTTTTTACCGTTAATTTCCTTTACCCCAGTAAACAGAAACACTGTTAGCTCTTCTTCTAACCCATCCATTCTTCACCATTGGGGTCTGCTGCTGTCCCACCAGCCTTACTGGTCGGCATCATCAGGTGAATCGATAACTAAAAGATCATCAATTGGGCCATTATCTTTTACATCTTCTGCAGATTCAGAACTAGAACTATTTGTTTCCTCATCAGGATTAAACGTACGATCTCGGATATCGTCGTCGCTTAACAAATTATCGCTCTTGTCTGACTGTTTCGCATACCCTTTTAATTACTTTGGGTCATCGGTCTGGTGTTCTCAATTTTCTACAATTTCTCTTTTGTTTCCGGAGACCGCTACAACTAAAAAAAAAACAAAAATTAATTTTGAAAAATGAAGTAAATTTAGCACGCTGCACGACGGATTTTAAAGCATCTGAACTTGGCCAAGAAAATGAAAGATAGACAATATTTAACAACTACACGACAAGTACCCAAAACAGTGATCTAATTTACAGGAAAAAGTAACTACTAACAGCAATAGGTAGGCCTTACCTTACGTCATTATCACCCAGGCAGTGGCGGCTCGTGGCTTTATCGTCAGGTGAGGCAAAACGCCACCAGAGGCAAATGCGCCGCATACGAAATATTTTTGGAGTGACACTCCCAAACTTTTACCCAAAAAGCATTAAGAAACACATCTAAAGCAAACATATTTTGATGGCGCATTCGCGATATGGCTAAAATAGGTATAAAATTGTAATTAAAAAAAAAATAATGGGCGAATACTTCTAAATTATATATCTTATATTT
>JAEQML010065612.1:0-20777 GCA_016904865.1 Pissodes strobi
AATATACTATTCAATTTCTGTTAGTCTCATACCGTAGAATAGGGTTAAGTTGGAAAAGCTTTGATATTTTCGTTCGAAAATAATTTTGTAATACATACCATGATATAACGACAGAATTGAATATTTTGACAAGAGGTGGAGAATAACAACTTCTCAGATTAACCATCGGTCCATAATAGTTGGTATTAAGGTTAGTAGTGGAAAAGGATTTATATGTATTTTAAACACAGACATTTTCTACTAGCTAATAAAAAAAAAATCTGACATTAGACCCCTTAACCCTTTTGCCTACAATATACATGACATGCACTTTCTCTATCATTTCCTCGTTCTAACAACGGCAATATTAATTGTAGTAGGTAATAGTGAACAATTTTACACTGAATGTACGATTACAAGGGGGTAAGGCGTTATTCTGTGGGGCAATTTACATACTATTTCAATCAACCTAACGATGTTTTTATGGAGATTAGTCTAGTAAAATAGTACGCTAGATACCAGGTAAAAAATATTTTGATAGAGAGGCCTCAGTTATTTATTAAAAAGTAAGATCAGAAATTTCGAAGAGGTAGGCCATTCTGTAAGATTTTCATAGAAAAAATAATAAATGATATAGTGCCAATGGCTCTTGATTGTCCCAATATACTAATATCAATCAACATTTAGTGGGCCGAGAAAAATTCTTAGTGTAAGATGTACCATGGACATTTGGACATGCGATGAGCAAATCCTCCAGTCCCAATTAAATAGTTTGAGTCCGTTCTAATCTTAGTCTAATAATTATTCTCTCGAATATCTATTTAACTGAATTGTTACCATCAGATAAAATATATCATAATACTTATGATAGAGCAATATGCTATGCATAATACAACCAGTGTAATTATAGTTATCATAAACCAAGAAGTGTAATTATGTATTCGTAATAGGCATTCAGAGAGACGTAACTTCGGAAACGAGAAATGTCAACATAGGTATGTGTTGACGTCTCGATTCGCGAAAATATTAAAATTGCGTTTTTTTATTAAGTATTTTGTGTGTTTGGGAACGGTTGTAGATAAAGTATAATATTTGATTCATGTATAATGAACTACTTACAGTACACGCTAATATACTAGTATGCTACCTTGACAGATTATGAGGAAGTCTTCCACTCAATCGAGCATTGTATTATATTGGAAGAACTGTATAATGTCATGACAGTGCACCTATGCTGAAAAAAATAAACGCGAAAAAAATCAAAAAAAGAAAAACAACAGTCACACAGAACGAATTAATAGAATAAAAAAGGAAATTGGACAAGAAGATACAATATCGCTTGCCGACAATGGAAGGCATAGTTACATAAAATATTTTGGCGTAAATGTAATTGGATATCGATAAAACCACGTTCAGCACCAGTGTATCTTTTAAGATACAATTTGTAACAAACTTTGTGTATCAAAAATATACATCGACTAAGTTTAGTTTTTGGCCTAGAATATCGCTATTGCTATTGCTATACTATGCACTTTATATGGGGAAGCTTTGGCCTAGTAGAACTTACTATTTAATTGGAGTGTAGGTTGGAAGAAAGTTTTTCAAATATTATTTCGCAGATTAAAACAAAATGAAGATATTTTGAGGATTTATTTATAAAAACCCAAATTACTTAAATAGTGAACTAAATTTAGAAGAATAAAGGAAAACTTGGATGAAAATAATATGGATATATTATTATGGTGTTTCATGAGTAGCATTGAAACACTTGTGACAAATAAAAAAATCGCAAACTGAACATTGGATTATAACATGAGAAGCTTTTACTACTAACCGCTGATTGGCAATCCCTTTCTTCCGTATTCCTTATAGCATTCTACACACATCCCACACACTTTCTTTTCCTCCTTTTAATTTTTTGTTAAGTAATTCTGGTGCTCTGGAGCGCACCTTTTCGTTCAAACATTGCAAGAATTACTTTTTTCCTGAATTATGTAATTGTCATTTTTCTTTTTCTATAGTGTCCTTATATAAAAAATTCTCATTTACCAGGCTTGTGTCCCAAATGACTTCAAACAGCAATTTTCGGTACCATTTTGTAGATCCCAAATGACTTCAAACCGCAATTTTCGGTACCATTTTGTAGATCGTCGTAAAGCTCTTGCCCTTATTGTAGTCTGAAAATGCATTCCGGCATTCCGAGGTTTTTGTAGAGAGCATCCTGCCATCTTACTTGTCTAGCTATTTTGTAACAACAATGCCATCCTTTGGTTGCATAACAGCCATTTGAACCCTCTTCAATTTGGCTTTTATGACATTCTTTGGGAGATTTTGCAGTTTGCCCTAACTAACCCAAACGATACACAAGTGGCACGCTTGTGTAGTTATTCTCAGTGTTCGTCATTGGTCTAATAGATCCTCCGCCATTGACATGATGGCCAGGAACATCCGTAGTTCGATCCTTCGATTTACTGCCGTAAACCATTATATTTCATGCGTATCCTTTTTCTGTGCAGGGATTGTAGACATCGATTCCATGCTTGTCGGCTTTATTTGGGATATACCGAGGGATATACTGCCGGAATACCAGCCTTCCACGCCAAGGTATCAAGGGCTCATAGACGCAGGTTGTTTATCCAGGAGGGTAGGTTTTCTGAAAAATCTGAATGAATGTATGCATCAATGCTCTTACTTTATTCAGTCTGTCATCTGGATCAGCGCTTGAGTTATCAGAAAAGTTTACATATATTATTAACGGTTCGAACAAATTTCGAGGGATTATTGAAGGAGCCAAGGGAATGCTATAAAGTTTATGCTTACGTCAATAATCCTTTATTGCCGATAACTTTATTAGACTCATCCAATCTATTAGGGCCAGAAATTTTTTTATTGCGTCAATAGTTACGGGAACTCATGCTTGTGTTCTGTAGTTGGAAAGAGTATCAGTGGACATCAAGTTTCGGGTTGCAAATAGATTTATTTGCTCTATGATAAGTTTTAAATTATATGAGTCAAGACCAGATCGAAATAATCGATTGGATCTGCTTGAGCAAGTACTCCAGAATATGTATCTTTCAAGCTCGGATATGGAGCACTATAATCTATAGGTGGTGGATTGTCGTGGGTGGGCATTTCTCATTAGACGTCTGCTGGTATACGGGATCAAAGTCGGGATTCTGGATAGAATCATTATGGTTTCAAAGACTAATAGTACTATAAACAGTGTAATTTGTCACTTTCAGATTTACTTCGTCACTCTTTAATAAAAATATAATTTAGAAACAACTACATTTATATCGAATTTGGAATTACAATACCTATGTAATGTTACACAGATATTGTATTCACGCAGCTATTTCTAAATTTTCTTCGCGTTTTCTTCATTTTCTTTGTTTCTAGCTCCTTTTTCTAACCTTAAACTTTTTCACAAGCCAGTGTATCGAAAAAGATATACACAAAAAAAATGGTTAAAAGTTAAAACAAAACGTTAAAAATACTAACTTTCTAACTCCAAAGAAACAGAAAGGTTCAAAATTATATCAAAAATGTAAAAAAAAATCGAAATATTATGCCAGAGGCTTGGCGCTGAACGTGTTAAGCCCTTATGACCATCTAACGGCATAAATTTTTTGACCAAAATAAAGATCTAAAACAAAACTAGAAAAACAAAATCAAGGATGTTAAAGAAAACCTCATAGAAAATTTTTTTTCAGAAAAGTGAACATGGAGTAAAACGTTATTGCAATTGGACAAGATTGCTCAAATTAACATTTTTTATCACTCATCTTACACCTAGTCCAAATAGAAAAATCATAATTTTATTTTAACCTATTGGATTAAATGAAACTAACTTATCTCCCATTTGTATTTCTTAGGTCGTGGCTGATTAATTTACTTTTCCTACCTTACCTTGTGCTTTGGCAAATCTATGCATTTCTTGTTTAACGGTCTTGATTTTGAGATTGTGTAAATATCTATTTCCGATATACTGCGGTACATGCAGAATATTTAAGTGTGCCTACCTTACTTCTAAAAATTTGTCAGTTTATTTCTCACAGCCTCAGTACTATGTAATATATATTCAGACAGATTTTAAAACTTGTTACTAGTAATGAAATTTTGATTGAGCTCATAACTGCAATTATTTGCCAATTAACTAATAGGTACATATTTTATAACTAATTCCTTTATTTTATTAAATGTGTCCTTTGTACTCCAGCTTTACATCCAATTTATTAAAAGGCCATATTCTGATAAGTGCAATGAATCTAATACTCTAAAATAAATGATAAGTTTTTTCTACTGACCTTTATAACTTCTTTTTCTGTGGTTCTAACTATTTCCAGATGTTGGCAATCATCTTGGCTAATATTCCTTTGTGACTGCTGCTCTGAATAGCTCCGTAGCAATTAGAGAGAACAATGTTATGAAGTTTTTTACCCAAGGTAACTTTTTCTTCTGCCTGACGTTTATTCATCCTAAATCCTTCCTTGCAGAATCCACTCCATGTTCCTCATGGTGTGACCAATATACGAGTATCAGAATTTTCTTATTGTCTGTATCTTCCAGTCTCTTTTCATTTAATGGAAAATCCAACATTTTGCATATATCTATGAGACTCTTAGCCTGAATGTATCTCAAAAGCCTCTAATTTACTACATGTTGTTGAAGGCCATGGTTTTGCCCCATAAAATACATTGGGGAACACATAGCAGTGCGGTAATTGCATTTTAGTCATGACCTGGCTTTGGAACTCATTCTATTGAATGTTGTTCTGGCCTTTACGTTTTGAGTTTTAATCTCCTGGTCTAATTGGTTATTAACATCGAGATAAGAGTACCCGTTGACCTGCTTTATTTTCCTCATTGAGATTTTTGCTTATGACCGCCATTTTTTGTAGATGTTAACATAGGTACAACTTATATTGTCACTCTACTGATGAGGTGTTGCCGCGCAACACCTCATACGACATTCTTCTGCGCAGTGCGAAAGCCTCGGCATGTCAGAAAATATTTATGATGTCCTTATTCAACATAATTATTTCATCAACCTTCTCTAGGGCATCTCTAAAAATGTGTTAAGAGTAGAGGTTGTGTTTCTCCCTCCACTTTTACAGTTGCCGATTGACTCCAATACAAGTTGATAATAATTCCCAGTTTTTGTCCTTAAGCGCGTTTTGTTATTCCACGAAACAGGCAAAAACGTCCCACTATGCACCACTGGGAAACAACTTGTTTCAACTGCATGTTTAAAGCCAAGTTATGTAGATGGTATTTTTTCTTTAAAAAGTTTGTTTACTCCTCGATATATTATCTTCAGAAATAATTTCAGAAGGTGGCTTTTAAAGCTTATGGGTCGGAAATGATTGTATATTTTTGCTCCAGTTTTTTGGGAACAGTGGCCAAATTTAATTTGTGGTAAGAGATTTTACCAAAGCCGTAAATTTTCCTGTGTAGTATAGTCAGCCCCTTCGCAACTTCCTTATCAAGGACCTTTGGAAATCCTACTTCTATTTTGTCAGGTCCTGTTCGTTATCTCCTTTCATTACTTTAAACCCATTAAAATTAGAATTAATTGTTTCTTAGGCTAAGGTTTATTTTCGATTTCTTAGGCCAAAAGGAGTCAGAAAACAAGAGTTTTAATATTAAAGTGATTTTATTTTCAGTTAAAAAAATGTTGCATATATGTAAGGCTAGCTCAATATAGAGGCAATTTTGATGTAAAGGAGCCTTTGTATGTAAGGGTACTGAAAAGTGTCCCTAGTTAGATTACATTCTAGTCAGATGCCGCCATCGCATTTTTTACACATTGCTCTAGTGCTGGAGGAATAGGAATATTCCTAGCTTGCACAATCAGAACGGGATTCATCCCGTCGTAGAGTATATCATTCGAAATCCTATTTAGAGATATGCTGGACCTTGATACAGATACTCTTCCTGCGCTTTTCGGTGGATATGAATAAATCCTCAAGTGAGCTTGAGCTATGGATCTTCTAATGTTGAGTTGAGATATATGAGTACTCTTCCTGTAAATAATTCAGGTATTATTTATTGAAGCATCAAGAAGCCAGGTGAAAATGATACACCACCATTTTTTAGATATAATTGCAATATTTTGGTCCACCAGGTACGTTTCCTCAATGTTTTTATTGTATTCGTTCACTGATGAGATTACATCTCTTGACATTTAACATTGGAAAAACAGCCTGACATGTGGCATCAACTGTATCAATATTTTCCTCTGTCCACTTTACGAATAGCATCTCATGTGTTTGGTCGGTTAGGTTGGGGTAAAGTCGTAAACATATTTAAAGGATAGTAGAAAAAGCTAAAAATCGCATCAAAACATTAAAGGAAACTACAGAACAGATTTAAAAAACCAGCAAGCAGAGAAGATGTCAAAAGTAGCAAATCTAAAGACTCCTCCATTCTGGGCCTGGATAAATGTCCATATTTCAGATGTATTCTGTAAACTTGATGGAATAATAAATAAGAAATCTTCCCATGTTCTCAAAATGTGCAGCAGGTTTATTCCCGAGCGAAATAATTTTATGATAACTATCTAGTTCATGTTGCTGAGATATTGAGAGATTCATCTGAATGAAATATAATATATGCAATATGATGGGTTAACTATGAAGGTGGCCTGAGTTAAACCCATAGATACCCTTCAGCGGTTCGTGGCAAGAAGATCTACTAAATATATTTTAACAGCAAAATTAATAGGAATAATAAGATAAACTAAAACAGATTTGGGAAGAATAAACCTGAAATTAAATCAAATATGTTTTCTCTCTGCCAGATGGTTTATTAATTATCCTTAAATGGGACTTTTTGTGTGCCACATATCCTAAATTTATCATTTCGATTAATAATATTATTAAGCATTTTGTCTATTATTTAAAGTGTTTATTAAAATGTTTCCATTTTTCACTAATGATGTATGTATGTTTTTATAAGTGTTATTTTATGTTAACGTGTTATTGTGCATTCTCTTCAGCGGCAAACGTTTCAAGAGAGCATTATGTAAATTAAAGTAAATAGAAACCGTATGCAAAAATACAGGAACAAACAGTTCGTGAGCAGTTTATCTATCAAAGAGAGTACTATTGAGCAAATAAGCTGTCTATATTCCAATTTTTGGTTTAGGCTTATATAACGTAAAAATATTGACACGACTTGTATTTTTTACTTGTGACGCCACGCCTTACTTGGCGTGCAGGAGAGTAGCCCAAATTTGGGATCGCACTACATCAGATTGAGAAGAGATGATAAAGGAGACACATTGACAAAAACAATAAAAAGTTTATTTACAAACAAACTTAACAACGGTTAGACTGTATATCAATAAATGCTTGTTTATGTTTATAGATAACTGAACTGTTTAAAGTGTTTATAGGCTGTTGGTCACTGTTTCATTAATAAAGTTTATGTGACCTGGGTTGTCTTTTATGTATGTATTTGTTTTAATATTTATATGGTAAGTCTTTTAGCGATTTTAATTTAAGTTTGTCACAGATTTCCAAGGTACTTGCAGTACTTTTAAAAATCCCCAAAATTCCTCTTGCTGGAAATTTTGATGCTTCACTCGTAGATTCGACTCTCACTACTTTTTAGAATCCCCCAGGTGCCGTGTACCTGTACAGGGTTATCCAACTAGGACTAGACAAGGTGATTGTTTGAATTTCCCTGTACTTTTGGAAAAAAAAACTGAAATAGCCATCTTATGTAATTTTCTCCCGCGAATTCGGATATGTTCAGCAAAAAACAATTGAACATCAAATAAAAGTGCTAGGGGTCACTTTGATATATTTTTAAATGGAACACCCTGTATATTCCTATATTTTTGGACTCTCTAGAAAAATCTAAACACATTTTGTCTATAATATATGATATTATACACAAAATGTGTTTAGAATTTTCTATATGATATTATACACAAAATGTGTTTAGAATTTTCTAGAGAGTCCAAAAATGTAGTAATATACATGGTGTTCCATTTAGAAATATATCAAAGTGACCCCTATCTATCTGTTTACGAAATATTGACAGTTGAATGCCGGGTATTTTGACACTTTGACAGGCTCTAAAATCTAAACCGCACAAGATCAAAGAAAACGGTTTACACATTCCTGGCTTAAGTTTTCATAAACTATCGAATGACAGTATCTGCGAATTTAACCTTAGGATAAAATTAACCGGAACTTTTAAACCTCCGGTTAAATTCAAAGTTGCTATCATTCGATAGCTTATGAAAACCCAAGATAGGAATGTGCAAACCGTTTTATTTGATCTCATGCGGTTTAGATTTTAGAGCCTGTCAAAGTCATAAATGCCCGACTTTCAACTATCAATATTTGGTAAACAGCTAAAGATAGGTATAGGATATTATACACAAAATGTGTTTAAAATTTTCTAGAGAGTTTCATTTTAAAAAATATCAAAGTGGCCCCTAGCACTTTTATTTGATGTTCAACTGTTTTTTGCTGAACATATACGAATTCGCGGGAGAAAATTACATAAGATGGCCATTTCAGTTTTTTAATTATAAAATTACAGGAAAAGTCAAAAAATCGCCTTGTCTAGTCCTCACTGGATAGCCCTGTACACGTACATCCAGGTTAGGTAGGGACTTGATCGCCCTGTGCCTGTGCAGAGGTGTTCACAGATATTGAGGTTGTGGGATACAACAACTAGAAGTGTACGCACCTGTGTGCTATACCCAGCTAGATTGAGCCGAGTTGAGAGAGATCCGAAAGCCTGCTGAATTTGGCGTTTGCCTGCGTATTTATATGCTACAAAATGCTGATGGCTACAATGTTAAGAATTAAAATCGCTCCCGTCGAACACTCTAGTTGTTTTTAATAAACTGTGAATGTTTATATAACTTTTTTCAAGTTCAAGTTCAAACTTAGGACAGGGTGATATTTAATTAGTAGGTTTATGCTTTTTAGTAGTTCACAATATTGAGCCTCAATCACTGCAAATTTGCCCAAACATAACTTTTAAAATATGAAAACCCCCTTAATATTCTTCAATATATTTTGAAGTGACAACATTTTAAAAATTTGTTTACCAAGATTTCGGCATATTTTTATTATAAATGCATCTGCAGCTATAGGACATTAATGAAATAAGGAATACAAATTGGCAGAAACGTCTAGAGATATTAATATTATCTTACTTACGTGACATATTATAACACGAAAAGAATATTCTTAAAAATGCCACACTCTCAAATTTTCAGATGTTTACATTATTCAACTGACTCCCCTGTCTAATAGGAATCCTATGCGAAAACATATCCGCTATAATGATCTAGACAAGAGGAGGTTCCGGGATTCGAAAACCGCAATCAAAAAGGTAATTTTTTAAAAAGTCGCAACAAATTAAAAATGAGCTTCAAAAGTTTCCATCGATTTTGTTGTTTACAAATTTATTTCGTTTATGGATACAAAAATTTATATCAGATCTATAATACAATACTTTTGAGAGCAGAGACGACAAACGTAATAAAAATCATACAATAGACCATAATATAGGGGATTAAAAATGTAATAACGCGACCCTTTTAAAGCCAATTTTGCACGCTAGTGACAATTTTCATTACTAAAAGGAATGTCATGTGGGGGGCTTGAGGACTTTAATATCGAAAATATTAGTCCTATACGTTGGTCAAAATAAGGGATCATTTTATCTAAAGGATGACAATTTGGAAGGCGATCTAAATGCTGAAACAGATTTAGCCCTTGTCATACAATCAGAGTAGAAATTTACCAATGCTTTAGGGATCACTGTGAATTTTTGTGTTTATCCCAAACTGTAAACAATGAATTCAAAATTGGGCGTTTCAATTCAGAGTATACAGTCAGGGATATAAGAAAATTACCTAGTTCCTTTATGTTTTCTTAGCTTAACAAAAATAATACGTATTGGCACTAGTATTTGTTTTGCTATTTATTCTTATTAGTATTCATTGAGCTATTATTTAAATTTATTTATAGATATTAATTTTAGTTCAATTCTGTAATTATTATTATGACGAGAGAAATATAAAAGCCTGGATGTCTTTTCAAACGCTTATATTAATTTGCATATATATCCAAATATACACAAAAAGGTACCGACACCTTTTTTGCGGCTTACACGTAGCCTCAGGGTTCCCTCAAGGTAGTATACTCAGTTCACTTATATTTAGTATATATATCAGCACATTTCACTAGTACCTACAATTTTGCAGTTACCATTTTTATGCAGATGATACTCAATAATTACACTGTTAGTCAGATTAGCTTGACAGTGGTGGAACTACTGCTAATTCTTATTTGGTTTCCTTATTTAATGTATCTTTTAACAATCTATTACAGCTTAATCTCAGAAAATCTTTAGTGATGATTTTCGGTGGTAAGAATTAGAATAAATAAATATATTTTTTTCAATATAACCATAAACAATCAATGTCTAACCGCAGTCGATAAGGCTCAAAATTTGGGTGTTGCTGTTGTTTTCGCAGCTTCGATTTAAACACCATGTACCTATCATCCATATTGATGAAGACATGTTCGTGTTTGAAATTAATATAACCTCATAGACATTAATTCGGAAGAAATATTAAAAACAATTATGTGATTCTCTAGTTCCCTCGCATGAAAATGATTGCGACAATATAGAATATCGAAACTTCAGAACCGCTGTATCAGATTTAGTTTTAGTATTTTTATTTGGAGTATCACACAAACTTACTGAGCTGTCATGGCTAAATATGTCCAACAGATATAATCTGCCTGCTGCTTATTTTTACCATAAGATTATAAAATTTAAAAGACTAGTACTTCTACAATAAAATTTCGAACGATATACATTTAAACTTACGTAGAAACACTATTACAATACTGAGGCATAAAATTAATATTTCAAAAGCTGTTTTTTTTACAATGTTACCTCGTATTTGACGTTGCCGGCCATACCCTAGGAGCATATATGTAAAATGCAGATGCGATAGGACTTCGCCATAGAAAGACTGTAATATAAATGTTAGATATAATACCCTCGTTACATTTCGTCTTCAAATATTTGAACACTTCATGCCTGACCCTCCGCCCGCTTCGCTCGCTCCGGAGGCGCAACCAACAAAAACTAACCCAACGCTTGAAAAGCAACTACACTTATATTACAGTCGCCTCAGAAATTTAAAGGCAAAGTCTCCAGATATTTATTTGAGCATCAATAGTTTTCTATTTGTGTTGTTGTTGAACGTTGCATTAAAATATTATTGCTTCTTTTTGTCTTATGTCCTTTCCTCCTTAGTTTTGCTTTTTGCAGTAGTATTTTTCTGAAGAATGGAAAAAAGGCATTGTTACTCTACTTCCTAAAGTAAACAACCCCAATAGCATGAGTCAATTCAAATCAATTAGCATACTTCCTACTCTATTTTGGAGAGAATACTTGAAATAAAAGTTCCCAACCATGTCAATTTTAATAATATTTTTCCATTATAGCAGTCCGTGTTTCGACCGGAATTTAGTTGTACTACTGCAATGGCCGATGTAATTGATGACATTTTCCGCGCTCGGGATAATAATAAAATAACAGATTAGATTTTATTAAAGCTTTTAGCTTCATAAATTATAAAATATTAATATCAATTTAACGTTATATGGGATTTTCAGAAAACGCTTTAAATATTATAAAGTCTTTTTTATCTGACAGATGCCAATGCGTGAAAATAGGCAGTGGTGTTTCTGACTTCCTACACGTAGCCTCAGGGGTACCTCAAGGTAGTACTGTTGGTCCACTTTTATTTAGTATATATACCAGTACCTTCCGTTTATACCTAAAATTTTGCAGATGATACTCAATTGCACTATTCTTTAGGTCCGCATGAATGCGGAACTGCTGTTCCTTCTTTATTTAATGTATCTTTAAACCATTTATTACAGCTTAATCCCAGTAAATATTTAGTGATGTTTTTAGATAGTAAGAATAAATAAATATTTCTCTCAATATAGGTATCCACAATGAACCTATACCCGTTGCCGATAAGGCTAAAAGTTTGTGATTGACGTTGGATTTGCAGTTTCGATTTAAACACCATATATCATCCATTTTAAAGGAGACATTTCTCTCATTGAAATTAATATAACATCATAGACGGTATTTTAACCTCAAAAGGGACTCCCGCTTCGTTCTCGGTCGAGTTAACACGTGTCGCTACTTCAACATTACTGTCTTCGTCACCTTCTTCTTTGCTTTTTTCGTCCCCTTCTTGCTGGATATCTGTAAGTTGTTTTAGGAAGAGAGATTCATCAGTTATCTCGTCATTGATATCATAAGGATCCTCATCAGTTGCATTTGATTCCATATTAAAGCAAGACTGGTATTGACAATTGGCACATATGGGTGTACAAATTAGTCAGACTTTCATATAGCCATAGTTTGTACTGCAACCCTTTTGCAATTGCGAAAAATGGTGTTAAGCAATTTTCGGCAGCAGGTGGGAGTAAAGTTTGAATTGACTCCAAATTATTATCTATTGGCTTTCAACCACAGTCTTTTGGATCTAGTTGATTGCCTAGCCATGGTTGAACTTGATAGTATACACGATACAGTGTTGACAAGCAGTAGCAGATGTTGGAGGAAGACAAGATAGTTGTGCTCTTTTATTATTGTTCCGTGTATTTTTTTAAAAAACTTAAATATCTATATTTGTCTATACAATGAAATTTTTTTGGAGCTTCATATACAGCAAGAAGAAAAGAATCCCCCTTTGTGATGATGTCGAGAAGAATCATTAAAAAAATACTTCTACACAATCAATTAAATCATTACGTCTTTCAAACAATTCAAATACTGTTGTTTTACCCCTTTTAAATATTGCTGATGTAGTAACGCAACCAGTTACTGCATGTAAAATATAAGATATGATCTTTACCCTTTAGATATGTAGATAAAATTTTCTACTAATATATTTTGGTTTATATTTAAACCTTTCCAAGTTTCAAAAAATAAACAATCTTATCAAATGGCGTTCATGCAGTCAGTAGTATTAATAAATCAACATCTTCACCAGCAACGATAGTTGTATCTGTTGTATTCATTATCAGCTTGTTTCACTGAATTGTGCGCAGTTGTAAATTTTTCACAAAACATTGAAGCGAGACTTGCTGTGAGTATTTGCAAGAAATTGTTATTGGTTTGTTGGAACTATCACAAATGGATCAAAACGACATCACAAGGTGAAGATATTTTTGTAGTCCAACAAAGTTCTGCTTCTGCGTCAAATACTATAGCCACTCTATCACTAAAATGTCTATCTATGTTCTGAACATATTTTTCAAAAATAACGTTAAATGTTTCTTCTCGATCCCACACAACGCGATGTAATAAATATCCTTCATAATAATGTAGGTAGCATTTGTTTTTGTCAAATTCAATGTCCACTCACTGAAAGCAATTGTAAATGGCGGACTTCTGTGTTCTACGCATTCCAATTGCATCGAAGAGTGATAGAGGGAAGGGGGCTAATTATTCATGTTCGAAGAATTTTTTAATTTCATTTTGAAATATTTTAGTAATACTCATGCGTTGAAATAATAATACAGGATCTATAGGTATCTTCTCATCATGACCTTTATGGGGCTACCCATGGTTAAAACAGATAGTACTTTGTCAGTGCGTTTTAATTTAATATTGTTGGTTGTTTATATCCTGTAATTTTAGTGATAGAACAATTCCCACTTCACGAGGATTATGAGAATTAATTTTATTATCACCGACGACTCCACTGGCAATTGATATGATTTTTTTAAGCTGTGGGAAAGGATCATGTATCGAGAACCTTTTAATGTCTTCAATATCTCTCTTCACTAGTGAATCACTTGCACCTACATGCTGATCGGTTGTATCCATTTTAACGATAGCGATGTTTTCCAATTCTTCGCACATAGTGTTCATCGTATGCATGCCATAAACCCATTTACTTATGACTTTCTCTTGCGCACTTCTTCCCCCAGCAATAAGTCCATCTGCCTTCAGTGATTTCATTATTGATTGCTCTATGACCATAGTGAACGTCCGATAAATGTATATGGGCCGCGTAGTAGTGCATATTAGTTTTTTCGATGTTTTAAATGGCGATTTGTATGCAATTGCATGATTTACAACTTTTTTCTAATCAGTTTTTACGATACGTATCGGGAACAAAATTCCAAAAAAGATACTTCTGATAATTTTTGAAGCAGACGTAGGTTCGATGGGGATTTTTGATATTTTATTTTTGATAGTGTATAATGAGGACATAAGTTAATTTTTAGCTTTATGCGAATTATTGTAAACTTTTTAGCTTAATTTGACTGGATTATTAAGGATACTGATTATGATTTGCATATTAGATGATTTCTAGAAGAAATCGGTATTAAGAATTTTCGGAAAATCCACGCATATCTTGCGCCCCTCTTGCATTTCACTACATTAAGACGTTTCTATTGAGAGTAATGAATAACTGCCCGAATGGCTCCGGGTAACTTGAGACATACTGTATATTCTTTCATTCTATAAACATTGGGCTACTGACGTCAATAGGTCTTATAACGGCTTCATTGTTATTTCATTAAACATAACTTTGAAAATAGAATTTACATTATTTAATAAATATTAAAGTCCTGGTGCTTTAAGAACAATAAAGCGTGTTTAGATAAATATAAGTGGTGGATACTAAATTTACACAAATCGATAGTATGTAATTTAAGAATACTCTATATGTATACCTATGATAGGTAGCTTTCGTCAAGCATGCATTATTTATATGTTAATTTCAGTCTGCAGTTGTACTAACACTCCATGACATGCGATTTTAAATTGTAATGCATTCGAACTTAATATAAAAGGCTTGAAATTTATCCCGATGCAATAAGTAAAGTGTAACGAAACGTGGCATTTTCTCAATTGAGTTTCAATTTAAATTTTGAACACTTGTAAGGGGCATGTGTGGCACAGCTGTCGCCGCTTCATGGTTGTTTATCTGGAAAATACTTATTAGATAATTAGATCTAGGGGAACCTGTCGACTGTCAACATTATTCTTTACAAACATGATATGAGTTTATTTTAACTTCATAAAAACCTCTATTTTTGTAAACTTTAACCCTAGAATGCTAAGCATAATTCTACCACCACTTAGGACATTCGTAAATTTTACGTTTTTTTATACCAAAATTATAATTTAAGCTACATACGCATTATTTATTGAACAGAAGTACTTTATTTAATCACAGGATTTTCAAATTTTGCCACATTACAAAATGGTTTCTTACATTCTGAACAAAACTGAGTAGCCGTTCTTCTTGTTTTTAGGCAACTCGCGCATATGCTTCTCTTGGACCTATTAGGCTCGGCCTCATCTTCCAGGACTATCCCTCTGTCTTCTGCTATAGTGTCCTTTAGAAGCTGATCTATACATTCACGGAGTTAGTGGTGCAAAGTGTGTACTTTGGCTCGCTCTTGTAGCCATGGCGTCACTAAAAGTTTATACAATTCCATCATGTAATTCTTTCTGGAAATCATTTTTTGTCGACATTTTATTCTATGAGCATTGTACAAAATAAATCTATTTATGCAGGCAATATTTAGTACTCCATAAAAAAGGGATAGAGGCCATCTTTTAGATTTTCTAGATATACTCATATTTGAACACACTTGGCCCAATGTATCCACTGACCTTTTTGTCTGATTGTAAGTCTCAATAATTTCTGCTTTTCCTGATTTTGCTAAGGCACTACATCTTTGATGCATTGTTGATAGCAGTAGAACGTTTTTATTATTTTTGGGTATATAAGACAAAAGTACTTTTTCTTTGTCAAAACAAAATTTCGAGCTGCCTAGATCGCGATTCTTGATTTCTAACATTTCTTCCGGAACCTCTCTTATTTTTTTCTAATAGTTCCAACCATAGTAAGATTGTAAGGTTAAGCTAGTAAATCATCAGCTAGTTTGACGGAGGTAAACCAATTGTCCATTGTAATATTTCTGTTGGAACCAGAAATTGTTTTACACAATATTTTGACGTAATATTCTCCTAAAGGCATCCCATTAGTGTTTGTGCTTTGTCTCAAATATGGCATGGCGTTAAGCATGAATTTTGATGGAACGTCGCATAGCCAAAATATTTTTATTCCATAGTTTGACGGCTTATTTGGTATGTACATTTGAAAAGGACCTCTTTCTAGAAAACCTAGAAGCTGTTCGTCAATGGTAACGTAAGAGCTTGCACTGAATCATAAATTCATATCACAATGTCTCTGAGAGTCGCCAATGAATGCATTTTTTTTTCTCTCGTCCCTCGTGTCTTTATCGTCAAAACGTAAAGAATCCGATAGAAACTTAAACATTTCACGACTCGTGACTACCTTGTAAACAGCTCCACATATTTTGTCATCAAACGCTTTGGTTTAGAAACGGTTACTTTTCAAATAAGCAGACTAAACTAGTAATCCTAGCAATGCTCTAATCTCAATAGGGCCAGAAGTGGATATTGTAGCAGATTTCGTTTTATATTTAACAGGTTTGGTCCGAATCAAAGCGTGTGTATGTAATGCAATTGTATCAGTCGTGAAATCCGTTATAAATAACTTGAAGAATTCGTTCACGAGATCAAGGAAATTTGTCACTGGACCAGGAAAAAAATGTGGAATACTTCGTTCTTGATGCTGATTTGAGAACTGCACTCCATCGATGACCATTTTTTCCTACGAGTCTTACTTGCAAATAAATTGTCTCATCAACTCTCACAATTTTTCTTTGCAGACGTATTTCTGTACCAGGTGCTCCATGTTCTTGTTGTAATAGTTCAGATTCGTTACTTCGAGATGACACAGACACCGAATAGTCCGTTATTTGATCATCCGCATTTCTTTTGTCATTTGGTTCTTTATGTGAAAGTCTTCGTTTTTTTTGCCCTAGGAGAGCTACTTTCGTCTGTGCTCTCATCCTCTGAAAATACGTATTCATTTCAGCTGTCCTCAAAATCATCAAACTCTACGGCATCCTGAATTTCCCTCCCACTCTCTTGGGTGCTGACGTCATCCGATTCTAGAACAAGTTTTTTTGCAATTTGCTCTATCAAGATTGGCCGAGTCCTTTTTTTCTCGTTGTTCGGACATATGAATAACTTGCAAGTGCAGCAAGTTAAATCCGAAACGGACTAACCTATAATATATAATTAGTTCTTGTATTGCGCAATACTAAAAAGGTATCGTTAAGACTAACCTTTCGTAAAATTAACGACGCTCGTCTGATAGCTGCCAATATGCTCCACTTAGAAATTGAAGAATACTCACGTTATCAATAACACTTCCAGACAAGCGAGACGCAGAGCGCGATACCTGACGAATGGTAACGGAACATAAAAAACACTGTCGTAAAATTTACGAAGCTTAGCGTTTTAGGGTTAACTGAGTGAAAATAGGCACTTACTATGCATTAAAATATTTTTATAGCCATTATTTATTAGAGATTCTATAGGAAAATTATGTTAGACGAACATCCAATTTGGTAACTACTGGATATAATAGCATCATACAAATACATTTAACACGTTGGCTCCCATGGATCACTGATGATACACGAAATTTAATCGCCTCTACACTGCCATAGGTTTGTATAAGGTTTTGTTAAGAACCAAACGTGTTCTTATAGCTATAAGTCTGTGCTATAAGTACAGTTTCCACTTAACAGATATCTCCGTGCTGTTAGAATACGTTATGCGCATTAATTGAAAATTGTTTTGTTGTTTGATCACCCGTGATTCACATGGTATAATATGTGATCCCTAGCATTGCATTTCACGTGTTAGTTGATTATTTCCCGAGTTATTTTTACATTAATTTCAGATATTTCATGTTAGTTTGAGCTATTTCGTAGCGTACGTGTCTTTACTTTTGCATAAAATATGGAGCCGAAAGAAGATGGCAACGTATTTTGAAATTATCAACACAAAAGACAGGTTAGTAGTATATATTTCTTATTTTGAGAACTAAATCTTTAAGCCACTGACATGATAATGTATAAAAGGAAAATGAGGATTAAGAGTTTGGGGAGAATGCAGCAAAGAAATAATTCAAAACAGCCCTGAAAACCTAAACTGAAAAGTAACGACAAGGAGCCATGTTTGAATCAGAATCCGAGCCTTTCTCCGAATCCGAGTCCGAAACAGGATTCAAAACTGTCTGGTATGATTACGATTTAGCAGAGGTAGATAAAAACAATAATCAAGCAACCATAAATTCATGGAGCGAAGTGGATGGATCGTCGTTGAAGCAGTTTGGTTTTATTGGTGCAGAGAAAATAAATGATGTTTTTGCACAAGAAATAAAAAAGTTTTTTTCTTCAAACGTCAGTAAATCCGTCATTACTCGACTGTGTAGGCGGCCGTGAAGTTTCGTTTTTCCTCCGCCGGAGCTTTACTTTTCACTTTTCCGCCGGCGGAGGTAAAAGTGTTGTCATAGCAACATAGATACAATACAAACAGACAACAAAATAAGCGTCAACAACTCAAGATTTATTAAACTACATTTTGTATTTATCACTCAATTTGTGACTGCATTTCTAAAAATCACTAATTTAGGAACAAATTGGTTATTATTTAATCGAACTTACCCAATAACTGCTTATCAATACGGAATTAAAACGCAATCGGACACGCAATCTAAAAAAAATAATTATTGTTGACAGTGTCCACTGACAGCTTTATGTTTATATTCACCGACACCGGTCTAAGCAAGGCCACCTACGACCGTGGTCTAAGCCGCCTTGCGAACCCATTTATCTTTAATAATAATTAGATATTATTACTATTAAAAAGAGATGTTTTTGCATAAATTTGTCGACATTTGAAGAAAAAACAGCATATTTTATTTGGAGGAAAAGTTACTTTTCATGGCTTGCTCCCTATTACCAGCCTCACTCCGTTCGGCTGTTAAACACGAGCGCGCCATGAAAAGTATCACTTTTCCTCCATATAAAATAATATACTATTTCCTGTTTTGCTATATGAGACTAGCCAGATTGCTAAGATATTAGATAACTGGTAGCGTGAATTTTATATGAACATTGTTTCGTTGTCATATTATGTCACGAATTCAATTCCAGACCATATTACGATTTATCCATTTTGCTGATAATGAAACAGCAATTAGGGATGCCTTAACTAATAAGTATATCCAACTAAAAGTGCCTGCGGCGCTAGTATCCATTGATGAATCTATGGTCCCATTCTGAAGTCGGTTCGTATTTCGACAATATATTCCATGAAAAGCAATGGTTTTAAACTATGCGACGAAAGTAGGTACACCTTCAAAACAGAAATTTAAAATGGTAACGGTAATATGGCAACTGCTGAATGAAATTGCAATAAAGCTGTTTTGAATTTAATGAAGACTACGTCGATTATAACAATCTGAGTTGGCAAATTTACTATCCGAAAGAATATTACCCAATATTTATATAGTATAACTAAAGTCACTTAGCACCATGTATAAAAATCGCTTTCTATGGAAAAAAATCAGGCTTGAGCTGCTCCATAATATATTACTAAAGCTCGGATTGTTGGGAAATTTCCTCTTTTGCTTATTTTAGCTGTTTTTTGACTATTTTGCTTTTTTTTAAATTTCGGCTATTTGTGCCTTTTTCGTATTTTCATGGTAAAAATATCTATAATATTATAGAATTTTGCACTATTGAAATAATTGTAGATACCTAACGCTCTTTGCTTTAAGATTTTATCATTAATAATTTATAATACTTCAACTTGACATCTAGCATTGGGAAGCGTGTTTAAGTATAAATTAAGTGATATTAAGGGTAATGACGACAGTAAAGTCTGTCGGCACTTTTAATAAAAGGAACGCGACAGCATTTCGTAATTATTACAGTTTTCAAAATGTGTATTTCATATCCCGGACTTTCTGTAGAAGGATATGGAGTACTTGGAGTAAACCGCGCGGCAATGCGGTGAGTTCCCTATATGGGTTTTTTTCTTGTCTGCGTCCATAACTAGATGCCTCTGGATAGCATTTCTAATTGTTATTTCGTTTAGTATACAGATTTCAAGTACCAAAAAATACTACATTGACCAGCATTGTGGGATTCAACTTCATAAAAAGAAATCCGAAAATCGCAATTCATCTAAATTGGTCCAAACTTTTCTGGGGAAAGCTTAAGCAGTTCAAAAAAGAACTACGACGACACATTTAAATTTGATTTATGCCAGATGATAATCGCATCTAACATTCCTTTTATGAAGTAAATAATCTTAGTTTTAAATAGCATTTACAAAGATATTTGAATAAATCTATTCAATATGAGGGTATGTTGAGGAAACAAACTTTAGGCAAGTGCTCTGTAGAGTGTATTTCAAAAATTAAACTAGAGTTAGAAGGCAATTTCTTTGTTGTATGCGGTAGATATATAGCTAATTTGAAGATTGGACTTTTGAACGAAAAATTTTCAAGCAGACCTTATTTAAGAAAAAAACAACAATTTAACTATTACAAGATTTATACAAGATAATTTAACATAATTTCTTCTTGCCTAATGCTATCCCATTCAATAAAATAGTACTAATGCTTTCAGATTTTGCAGCATACATGTTAAAAGCTGCAGCTAATTTAAAGGTATTTTAAACTAACTTGATTCATTGCACTGGGTAAATAGAATTACTGACCAAATAGGAAATCAGTTTCCATTGGTGAACGATTTCATCAATTATATAAAAAAAGTTTTCTTAACCGCTTCCTTAAAGGTATAT
>MU194041.1:2493-20773 GCA_016904865.1 Pissodes strobi
CTGCCCGCAGAGAGGCGTTCTGTCGCCACTGCTATGGAACCTTGTTCTCGACAGCCTCTTGTATCGCCTCAAGGCAGATGGATTCTACATCAACAGACGATCTTACGATACTGCTCAATGGAAAGTTCGAAGAAGCTCTGTGCAATCGAACGCAGAGTGCCCTTCGCTTAGTGGAAGAGTGGTGTAGGGAGCACTTCCTGTCTAAAAACGCCAGGAAGACGAAGATGGTGCTCTTCACCAGAAAAAGGAAAACGGAGCCACTACGGCCTCAGACCCTCCTAAACTAAATTTTGCATCTGAGGTAAAATACCTTGGGGTCATCTTCGATGCTAAATTAACCTGGAATTTTCATTTAGAACGAAGACTAAAGAAGGCATACATCTCTTATGAACAGTGCCGCAGAACCGTGGGTAAAACCTGGGGGATGAAACCCAGGGTCGTAATGTGGATCTATACTGCCATCATAAAACCTATGATTGCCTATGGAGCAGTAGTTTGGTAGCCCAGGAGTCAACAAAAAATGGCAATGCTTAAGCTCAGTCAGGTACAGAGAACTGCCTGCCTAACTATAACGGGAGCTATGAGAACAACCCCAACCAGAGCCATGGAAGTAATATTGTGCCTCCCCTAGATATTTATCTAAGGGAGGTGGCTCTGACTACATCGCTAAGGCTGTTGTTGGTGTGCAGCCCAGCATAGAATGTAGAGAGACTAGACGCCACCTGTGGGAAGAGGCAATCAAAAGATTGCCACTACTACAGGCCAGTGCAGATAGCATACCTCCCAAGTTTGTCTTCGGCAAACTATAGGATGTACAAATAAAACCAATTGAGCCTATAACCGAAGGTGCGGTTAACATTTTCGTGGATGGCTCAAACCCAGGAAGGAGCAGGCTGTGGAATTTACTCCCGAAGCTTGCGAATTGAACTTAAATGGTCTATGGAGGGACACGCAAGTATGACAAGACTATTAAAATCTACACGGACAGTAGACAAGCACTACTGGCCTTGAAAAGTAATAAACTTACAGCCAGGTCAGTACTAGAATGCCATAATTCACTGGAGGATGCCGCCCGCTAAAACAGAATTTCTGTATACTTGGTTAAAGGACACAGTATGAAGGTAATAAATTGGCTAGAAAGGCAACCGGTTCAAACATTATGGGAGCAGGGCCTTCAAATCTACCTATCGCGACGACGATACATATGATAAAAAATATTACCCATCAAGACTTTGGGGCAAGATGGGACGAAACAACTAACTGTCGGCTGGCCAGGGAGCAACTAAGCTACCCTAATTAGTCTGCAGCAAAAGCATACCTGGAGATATCAAGGAAGACCCGACGACTCATGGCAGGGATTCAGGCTGGACACTGCCAGCTAAGGAAACATCTCCACACAATGAGATTATGCGGGAGACCTCTATGCAGAGGCTGTGAACAGGAGGACGAAACAGTAGAGCATCTGATCTGCGATTGCGTCGCTGTTTCGGAACTATGGGAATCCATTTTGGGAGAACGATGGCCAACCGTGGCTTTTCTCAAAACAGCCTCCGCGGGCAACCTCGCCGCCGTTTTTACAATACTAGGCGGGGCGATGGCCTAGATGCATGGGTTGACCTAGGGAGGAAGCACAGGGGGTCCAATGGGGCCTAAGTGCCGTCACCTTTCAAGGCCACCCTCTCACCATTTCCAGACTTCAAGACAATGATAAGTAATAATTATTTTTTAATGAAGTACCTAATAGGTTTTTAAACTTTCTATTAAAAAAAACAAAATACGATGTGGTACGTAAACTCTAAAGTATATTATTGAAATTCCTATTCATTTATGAGTAGATTTGATCTATTGAATTTTTTAGCACGACGCACGGTTTTCGCCAAAAAAAATTAAATATCGTACTATAAAAATTCCACAGATCAAATCTGCTCATAAATGAATAAGAATTTCAAGAATACACTTTAGAGTTTACGGACCACTTCGATTTTGGAAGTTTTTCAATAGAAAATGTACAGAAACCTATTACTTCATTAAAAAATAATTATTACTTATCATTGTCTTATAAGTAAGCTATGACTGTATGAAGACTATGAAGCTGTATGAAGACTATGAAGCATTATTATTATTTTCAAAAGGAATGGTTCAGTTTATTAATGAGGAGTTGGCAGACATGCATTACATGTATGGTTTGACTGATGGCAGATCGCCGGAAACTAGGCTAGAGCGCTCTCCTGATAGTCATACCAGATAGGCGAACATTTGCAAATATACATAGAAGGTTGACTGAAACAGGTAATTTGAAGGGGCCCATCGGACTGTAATAATTCCAGAAATTGAAGAAGCAGTATTAAATTCGATTAATGAAAATCCTGAACCTACTACTAGAAAAATTGGAAACAATTTGAAACTCTCGCATGATCTACTTTGGAAAAATCTGCACGATTTTCTGGTATACTCGTATCATATTCAACGGGTCCAAGCGTTGCTTCCGAGCGACTCACCTATGCGAGTTGATTTTTGTCATTGGCTTCTGGAGAAAATTGCACATAATCCCTTGTTCGATCATGAATGAATGCTTACAGATGAAGCTAACTTCTCCAGAAGCGCTATCAAAAAATTTCACAACAATCATATTTGGACCGGGCAAAACCCCCATGGGTACACGTACCTAGGTACAAAAATGTATGCATATCAATTAAATATACAATATACTTAATATAATCATATATGCAGGGGCTCCAAGTCATTTAATTTACTAAGTTGATTTAAAGCCAACTTAACGTAAAAAAATATAAGTTTTTCAGATTTTTGAGAAAACTATAGGTCGCTTAGTTTTCAATTTAGGAAAAAACTTTTCATATGAAAGTTGTTTGGCTTTTTATTTCCTTTCAAATTGAATATAGGATAGTTTTTGCTAACGCATAGAGAAAAGAAGTTATAGCTGAAAGTACGAAAAATGTGCCAACATTTTGAGGTTTTATGTTTACAGTAAGTTGCGCCAAGGGTGCAGGAGATCGAAAACTTGGTTTCGGCATACTTTCGACAATATATACAAGATAAAAGAATCTTCTTCCTGATTTGCTTCGAGGTTGACACTCATTTTACGACGCCGTTATTGGACTACAAATTTGAAATTAAGTTGTGAAAAAATTTAAATTTTAGAATAAAAAATAAACCAATTATATAATATTATCTGCCTTAAATGAATGAAAAACAAAGCATTTTAAAATAATAAAACAAGAAAAAAAAGAGAAATGACAGAATTTCGAAAGTAATTAAACTATTTTATTTTTTTAAACATATTGTAAAAAATGCTAAAAATATTAATAGATCAGCATATTTTTATGTTAAGTAAAAACTAATTATTTGAGATAACATGAAATTGATAATACAAAAGGGGCGCATGCAATCTTGTCGCCAAACAGGAAGGAAAGAATTTTTTTTAATATCTGACATTGGACCTACTGTCGTCTCGATCTCTAATTTGGCGTGCAGGCTCTTCCGGCGCCTCCTGGCGTCGCGAAGGAACATAGCGTGCTTCTCCAAGAAGATCCTGCGGATGTCCAGTCTCGGCCGCTGCTCCGGAAACGAAGTCTTGGAGTGGTCCATTTCGAGGACGTTTGTGTAGGTTGGCTGATCTGATACTAGATTCTCGCCTGATAACATTTGCTGCAGGCGATCAAGAGATTCGAAGAGTGGCGGAGGATTGTTGTCCATGTCCCTGAGTATCCTCTGTCCTGGATTCTTGGTTCGCTTTTTCGTCCAAAGGGGGGTTCCCTGCTACGTCCGTAAAACAGGTTAGCCGAAGGAATACCCGATTTATTTATAGTTTGTGGGCACTCTATATCTCGATCAAATACGAGTGTGTGAAATTTTAAGGTTTTGGGATGCCAAGTCGCTTTACTACTATTTTTAGTGCCTTAGTGTATTAGCTTCCGGAGTTTCTAAGTCCGGGGGGTTTTGAGTGGACCCACCACCTTTCCCGCTAACAGGAAATCGTTAGCGGACCACCACGAGGGAGATAAGAAGAAATATTTAATTATCAATTAGATCTGAGAACCGCCTTAGTCCTGGGACGCTTAGAAATGTATCACCGGACGTGGAATATCCGAGATACGACAAAATTTAGCCTATGATAAGCACTTGGCGCCTGCGGCCTAATTCAAATCCAAAAGCTTGCAAAACAACTCAAAAACAACCTGCACAAGCGGCGTGTGTTCCTTAGAACAGCCTGGAAGTATTAACTTCGAATATGAAGGGCTCAGGTTGTTTATTTACTTGCTTGAATTTAAATTTGGATTATTGACAATAGTATCTTCTTTCGGCGGGGGGACGCTCTGCAATGAAAGTTACGTTAAAGAGGGGAGCAAGGGATTGGCGTCCGTCTTCCTACGTCTGTCACTACAGCCACTTTCCTGCTAATACACTAATTTATATTTACAAATGTTCATAAAAGGCCCTGAAGAAACTTTATGCTAGATATCACTATTTCACTTCGAGACAGCAAGATTATACAGTCAAAATTGGAACGTTAGTCCAAAGAACCTCTAACTACTGCTAACTACTGATGTTCCTGCTTCGCTTTGTCTCTGGAAACGCCTGTAATGATATATACATGCACAATAGAACAACTTTCCGGGGTCCTAACTTCCTAACTAATCAACTTATTCTCTCGCTCGACAGAGTCTGTCTGAGAACAACCGTTTAAAAAATCGTTTTTCTATTTACTGCTAAAAGAAAAATACTCAAAAACAAAAGCTCTATTATAATATGTTTTTTCTATTTGTAGCCAAAAGAAAACCTGCGGAAAAGAAAAGCTATGTTTAGAAGTTGCCTACGGCCTTCAAGAGAGACTCCCTTTTATCAAAGGTTAAACAAAATACACTTAATTTATACTTTAAATGATCTCTTCAAGAATTTATCACTTTACTGTAAAACGTTATGAAAATGTCAACACCCTGTATGATTCCACGAGCTAGGATGGTTAGCCAGTTGTCAAAGAACACTTATTAAAGTATTTAACACAGTATCGCTACTCTAGGCACTCAGATCCATTAAGCAGGTAGTATGCTAAAAGTGGGTCAAATGTTGACCTAGTTTTGAAATACGAGTGACCCGGTGACCTACTTTCGAAGGCGGTATGATACAGGTGTCAATTCTTAATGTTTACAGTCAAGCTAGACTTTGGGGCAACACAAACAATATTTCTACTAGTCGTAGCGCTAAAATTACTAAAGTGCTGCTAGACTATGATAATACAGAATATACTAACTCAATTTCAACTGCAAAGAGAGTTAGATACTCAAACAATATGTTAAAAAATTCTAGAAAACTTCAACTACGGTGCTAATTATTATAGTTAAGAACACACCACTTCCCTGAGCATGAAATTTTCAACACTAAACAAAGGTTTACGAGTTTCAAATTAATGGAACTGTTGCCTCTAAGAACAAGATTAATTAATTAACAGAATAATCAATTTCATCTTTAAACTAATGCGCTTTTGCGGCTTGAACGAGTTAAAAGTTTATGAAAAACAACGGCTCAAAGCAGTAACTAAGTATCTGAAACAAACTAGTTATGAGAGCGAGTTATTAATTGATTACAACAAGTTAAATTAACTAATTACGAAAATCAATATACATGCGACCTCACCAAAAGTTCACTGAAGGCAGCTATCCGTTAAAGTGTGTAATAATCCAATTAAGTTAATTCACTTAGAGCGTACGAACGGTGCTCTAGAAAGCGCGAATAACGAGCGGTGTCACAGTGATTTTTGTTGAACGCTGATGGCTTCTAGATTGGTTCGATGTCGTTGGATCGATGATAGAAGATCTCCCCGGGCGCCTGGAAACACTGAATCCGGGATGAACGTCTTAGAACAGGCTTCCAGCGATGTTAGAAGTCAGCTGAGTCAAGGTTTCTGGAAAGCACTGCGATTCTTCTCTCTTCAATTCACTTTTTCGCGTTCACAGTTGTTTGTAAAGTTTGCCGATTTGTCCCGGAGACTAAATCAGGCAGATTAAAAAAGACTGCACGCTATTTGTCTATCACACGGTATGATGACAAAGACTTGATTAGACTGTTTTAATTTTACTATTAGAGCTGATTGTCAAAGACACTATCAGTTGGAAAAGCAAAGAGTCACACGTTGACAGCACAACGATCGACGAAAGAATCATATGTTGACGGTACAACAAATGACGAAAGAATCATGCATTGTCCGAAAAAAGCGGGGTTTTTGTTACGCTGATGTGCACACGTCCCGTGGTTTTTTGCACACCTCACCACCTGGCTCCTGCTTAACCAGCAGTAAACCAGGAAAAACTGGCCCTATCTTGCACCCGAAACTACACGAAGCTGCGAAAAACCTACCCTAAAACTGCACACGATACTACACTTGCCATATAAGGGCATATTGCGCAGTTAGCAGTCTTTACCAGTTTTTTGCCATTAATTATTGTCCAATCCATGCATATGTCACATCAGATTAAAGATAATTTAATTCCCTACATGACGATATGCATATCATTTCTGTGCGTTCAAAATTCGCAGAAAACAAAGCGAAAAACGATTTCGAAAATTGAAAGCACGTGGCTAAGTGGTGGAGAGCGACGCCCATTGGTCTGGCGCTGCAGGTCGCGGGTCGCGATATTCACGTATTCTTAGATTCGCTGTAATTTTGGCAATTTTGGTCCGATTTTGACATTTGATAGCTCAAAATGAGCGTCTCGACGAGATCTAGCGTTTTAGACATCCCAGGAGCTTGTAGGAGCAAAAATAAGCGAAAAAATCGCTAAAAACGAAAACCGTTTCCACGACACTTCTTCCTCCTCCAAGCCTAAAAAGGTAAAATAAGGGACCTACAAACTGGTCACCGCCTGTTGGTAGGTAGGTACCTAAATTTGAAAGCTCTTCTTCCGTATTTTTATAATTTCAAAATTTCAAACACTACGAATATCCCTCCGCTCGCTTCGCTCGCTCTGGGGGCGCAACCGCCGGAATCTAACTCAAAGCATACTACTAGCTAGTAACCAAAGGACCTGTGTCCAACATACCATATGACCAAACACGTGACAAAAATGCAAAACATAAAACTTTTTGGTCAGCGACGAAAACAGGTAATGAACAAGCACCTTTGGACATGCGACGAAAATGTATGTTCGATCAATGCGTTTATGATTAACGACGAAGAAGCATACGTTAATTTTCCTTGTATCAGGTAGATTATAGTTGAATATTTCATAAAAAAGAAAACATTTTTTTTCATGTGCAAATGTAAGACTAA
This sequence comes from Pissodes strobi, assembly GCA_016904865.1. Classification (NCBI taxonomy): domain Eukaryota; kingdom Metazoa; phylum Arthropoda; class Insecta; order Coleoptera; family Curculionidae; genus Pissodes; species Pissodes strobi. The sequence continues at coordinate 9,779 of MU194041.1, forward strand.
TTTTGTTTTAGACATCTTACAATTTTAAAATGAAGTTTAATTTTTTCATCAAAATAACAATTCAGGTCATATTATTTACGAACATTTTTATGATGACTAAATAACTTTCTACCTATAATATATATTTTTTAGACTAACATACAAATTGGCATACTCTTCCTAACTTCATACTGAGCTACATACTATTGACATAATATATAAAACAAAATCATTTAATGGAAAATTAATCTTAATTTTATATTAAAATAAGTATGCACATAATAATCTTAATTAAAACTAATACAATTTATAAAAATGGTCATGAAAAAATTAATTCCTGTTTTACTAATGCATGGATAAGATAAAAACGATTAAACTCTTATGATATTTTTAATATATTTTTTTACTTTAAATATATGATTTTTAATTTGCAAAAGTAATTGACATTTAGAGACGGGTAAATGCATTTTGTATGGACACTTTTATACATTGAGCAGGAAGGCCCTTGATGTTTTTAACGTAATAGACAGATAATCAATTATGATATGTCTAATTGCCTAATTAGTAAAATAAGGTAAATATAGATATTCATTTCATTAAAGCAATAAAATGTAGTTTACTAAGTTTACTAACTCTAAGCTGTAGATATTTCAAGTGTGACAGTATAGGTATCACTTTAGGTAATCTAAGCAAGGGCGATCCTATTAGGGAGGGGATCGGAACTAATGTGGTTTTAGAACTCCACCAGAAAAGAAAAAGGCGAGAAACGTTAAGTTCTTTATTATTAAGTATATATATATATATATATATATACATGAATTGAGGTATTGCAGTTCTTTTTCTGTGGAGCCTTCCGGCTAACATAAATTATTTTGTAAATATTCTTATGTTGAACGTTAAAAAAAAGTAAAATCATCCCCCTAGGCCCTAGACTAGCAGTCCGTCACCTTTGAATTTGAAGAATTTTTGGGTTCTTATCAAGTTTCGGCGTCTATGTTTACCATTGCCACAAAAGTATGATTTATCACCAGAAACATAAATAATTTTAGGTAAAAATAGTTTCTTCAATTTCATGTAAGAGTCTTCTTCTTATGAAGCTATTAAAGTTGTAGAAATTCTGTTCCAGGGGCATGCTATATAATCTTATTATTGTTTTGTTCTGTGAAAGTTTGTCAAATCGATGTTTAGAGTCTCTTTATGAATTGCTACTATTCACGTATAAAGTTGTTTAAACTAAGAAAACCAGACATGACAACTAGCGGAACTATATTTCGTCAGTTTTAAACGGTCATAAAAAAATCTCTCTGACCGTTTTTTTTCTCGTAAACTGTAATTTAGCAGTGGAATCGGCTACGTCATTGAGATACATCGAACTAATCAATCTCCTTCTTGTTTTTGTGTGATGGCTCTTTCCGCCCAACATACGCCCCTAAATAATTACAGGTCACTGATTATATTTGAAGGCTGTTTAGATAATATGAATAATTGGTAGGATTTGAGGCAATAGTAGTTATATTCGTCAAGAAAATATTGCAGGAACATAACAAAAATTTCTTCCCGACTGCCAAAATAAATAAAATGAATGATATAATAATAATAAGTGTAATAATAATAATAATAATAATAATAATAGTAATAATAATAATAATAATAATAATAATAATAATAATAATAATAATAATAATAATAGTAATAATTATCCACAGAGAGCTAGCAACCAAATTTGGCTTGACCCTCAACCCTCCACATTTCTACAAGTATACACCATCCCCAGTCCTAGAGTCCGACGACATTGTTTTATATTGGGATAGACCCGTACTAACCGACAGGACTGTGGATCATAATCGCCCTGACCTACTGTTAGTCAATAAGCGACATAAGTCTGCCATCATCATAGACATTGCTTGTCCACTGACAACTAATCTCCTTAAAACCGAGCAGGAGAAAATCAGAAAATATCAAAATCTTGCTATAGATCTGCAACACACTTGGCAGCTGGTCAGTACAAGTGTAATACCGATTGTTGTGTCCGTTACAGGTGTTGTAACGAAGAACCTACAAAAAAAACCTTGGTAGGTTGGATCTTCCTGCCCAACTTGTCGGTGTAGTTCAGAGGACTGTTATACTCCAAACCTGCCACATAGTGAGGAAGTTTCTAAACATCTAACATAATAAGATGAATTTCTTCTCTGTTAGAGAAACCATCCGTCAATAATCCGGTTTCAACCGAGACAGAAGGAAAATAATAATAATAATGATAATGCTGAAAAAAAATAGCAAAAGTATAATATTAAACTTATTAGAGGAGATAAATGTTGTCATGAGAGGCCCGCAGAACCTACCCTCGAGTTTGAGAAACAACAGTACCTATAGTTAATTAAGTAGTTAGTTAACAGTTTACTAAAAACTAGCCACACTGTAAAAATTATGAAACGAAGCTTAACCCTATTCGGGAGGCCCAATTTTGAACCTTATCTAAGCAAAAAAAAAATAAAATAAACGAGCAAAAGAAGGATCGACATGAAAGAAACGAACAAAACATAATGATATCACATTAGCAGGTGGAGACCCCGGCCGACCTCCCCGCCAACACTGTAGCAACCGCGCACAAAAGACACCAATTCTAGTTTTCTATGATAAACCGATTAATAAAAAATACTTTTGTATTCATTTATTACAAAGCATTATGTGGGAGTGGGTTCCTCAATTCCACTTCAGATCTATTCAAAATAAATAGCACATTTTTCATTTAATTAGGGCTACATTTCATCTTGCTTGTTTACTAAGGTCCTGAGCTTTAAATATTTCGCAGATTGTGTCAAAATAAGTAGATCGATTTTAAAACAATCGGGCGCAGGTTAATTTTGATAATACGACTAACATGTGGCGGGCGCCTAAAATTCTCAATAAAATTACAGGATTATTGATATTTGTATTATATTAAAATTTAGTCCTATTAATAAAGCTGAAATATATTATAATCAGACTAGGACGCTAGCGAGTTACTGCAAGGCCCTTGCAAGGCCCCACAGTTGTATCCTCAAATATAATTGTAACTTCTGTAATGACATACTTACGTGCATTCTCGCATTAGGTATGATATTATTTTCGCATATTTTCTTTCAGAAGAGTTGTATGCGCAACATTTTTAATATAAATTCCATGGAAAATGGCAGGAACGTCAAATTGGTGAGAGGAGTTTGATTACGGGGAGTGACGCTCCCGCCATTCCGAGTTGCCATGGGATTTGGCCCATCAAATACCATCCTCCCCCCCCCCCAGGCTGGAGAACACCAAAATACAAAGTCTGGAGCTGATCAATAACAGTTTGTGACAAGAGGAGCTGCATTGTATTGGCTGGCAGGAACGTCAGACTGGTGAGAGGAGTTTGATTACGGGGAGTGTCGCCCCCGCCATTCCGAGTTGCCATGGGATATGGCACATCAAATCCCATCGTCCTCCCCCAGTCTGGAGAACACCAAAGTACAATGTCTGGGGCCGATCAATGACAGTTTGTGACAAGAAGAGCTGCATTGTATTGGCTGGCAGGAATGTCAAACTGGTGAGAGCAGTTTGATTACGGGGAGTGACGCCCCCACCATTCAGAGTTGCCACGGGATGTGGCCCATCAAATCCCATCGTCCTCCTCCAGGCTGGAGAACACCAAACTACAAAGTCTGGAGCTGATCACTGGGGAGTGATTCAACAAACCCCATTTTTACCCCTGTTAGACTAGAGACCGCCAAAGGAATGAGTCTGAGGTCGATGCTTCGAGTGGAAGCGGCCCTAGGTGATAGATGCATAAGCCTACTCGCATCGTCCGGTGCAAGACCACCCCACCAGAATTGGGAAGCGCTAAGTGGTTTTCCCAAATCACGTTCCGCTTCCGCGCTGGTGGTCCCAGGTTCCACAGTAGGAATATCCGGAAGTAAACTCCCCGGCCATTCAGATCTCCGGGCGCTGGGTGGCCCTGGGAGCCCTTCATTCCGCATTTCACAGACAGCAAAGATACCGAACCAATTTAGAATAGATTTCTGCAACATAAGAGGCCTAAATACAAACATAAATTCGGTGCACCAACATCTAAAAGCAAATAGATCACACATATTAGCCCTTACAGAAACACAAGTATGTTCTACAACAACAACAGTGAACTACCTATATCCTGGTTACGACTTACATACCCGATTTAGATATAAGTTCGGAATATGCCTTTTTGTCCGAAGCGACCTTTCATGTCACCGCGAGGAAACACTCGAACCGAATAACCTTGACGTCATGTGGCTCAAGTTCACCGCCAAGGGACTAACCAAGTTTATATGTTGTCTCTATCGCCCTCCGAGCGATAGAGCCTACCAAAGCTTTTTCTCAACACTAGCTACCACTTTTGACTCAATACAGGTCGATCACCCCAGTTCAGAAGTAATCGTTCTGGGAGACTTCAATGCCCACAACACCAACTGACTCAAACATCACAACAAGACCGACAACGAAGGTAGAGAAGCTGAAGCATTTGCCATCAGCTGCGGGCTTATTCAACTTGTAGACGAACCAACTCGAATCTCAGAGAGGGGCGAATTCGCCGCCCTCCTGGATCTTTTTCTGATCACCAAACCTGACCAGTACAAGGTTACAGTTGGTCCGCCATTAGGTACCTCCGACCACAAACTTATTACAACGGTTTGTGAATTGCCACTCATACAGAAGGATCCACCATTTCCTCGCAAAATCTGGCATTACAATTCTGCAAACTGGGACGATCTAAGGCCGTTCTACCTAGATTTTCCTTGGCTCGACGTCTGCTTTGCCACTGACGACCCGTCAGACTGCTGCGAGGAGATCATGCAAGTAATCTCCTCAGGAATGGAAGCATACATCCCAAATTCCATCAAGTAACCATCAAAAGGAAAGCCCTGGTTCGACAAAAGAGCTGTAGGAAGGAAACAGCAAGCCTATAAGTACTGGCAGCAAAATCAGACCGCTGAAAATCGCAATTATTTTATCGAAGCGAGAAACGAGTGCAAGCGTGTGATCGACGAAACTATGGACAAACACAATCAAGGGATCAGGAATAAACGTTTGCAATGCCCCAGTAGTTCCAGGAATTTCTGGTCAGTAGCAAAGGCAGTAAGTAACAACTTTACAAAAACGTCTCTCCCACCTTTGACGGACGAACGTGGCATCACGGCGACTACAGCCAAGGAAAAAGCAAACATGCTCGCCAAAATTTTTTCATCGCACTCTACCTTAGACGTGCCCCAAGGCAAGACTCTCCCCTCTATACTGAACATCAACACCACCATGGCAGAAGTCAAGTTTTCTCATCGTGATATTCGCAAAATCCTTAAAGAACTAGATACGCAAAAGGCATCAGGCATCGGAATACCTGACATCGTGCTAAAGAACTGCGCCAACGAACTAACACCCGCTTTTTCCAGGTTTTTTTCTCTTTTTTACAGAAAAGGGATTTACCCATCCTCTTGGAAAGTCGCTCAAGTGCAACCTGTTCCAAAAAAAGGCAAGAAAACAACGCCCTCAAACTATCGCCCAAATGCCTTGCTTCCAATAATCTCAACCAGCAACTACTCAAGTACCTCGAGTAAAGATAAAATACCTTTGGAAAACCACGGGGTATACAGCATCCCCTGCAAGAACTGTGACATGGAATACATCGGCCAAACAAACAGAAGGATCTCTGCCAGAGTGCAGGAGCACATGAATAGCACAAGAAACAAACAAACCACCTCAGCTCTGTTTCAGCACCACCAAGAAACAGGGCACACAATAAATTTCCAGGAAGCAAAACAGATCGCTTCCATAAAGCATTTTCGAACACGCACCATCAGAGAAGCCATAGAAATAGAAAAAAGAATACGTATCAACAGGAGAGATGATGCACAAAATATTTCCAACACCTGGAAAAGCATCATCAAGAAACAACAACCAAAATCAACCACATCAGAGGAACAAACACATAGACAACAAACTGAAACACAGGAAGTCGGACAGACTCAAGCAGAACCAAGATACAATCTGCGCAGACGCAGGCCTATAAAAGGCCCGGCACAGGACCAGGGAGCTCAGTTCGAGTCAAGCAGCCATCAAGGAAGCAACACTTGAAAATGCCAACTGGGATGTTGGCGAAACGTCGTGAGATAACCAATTCTAATGACGAACGGATTGAAACTCGGAATAACACTTTTGTTCATTCTACCATCCGTAAAAACCTACGTTACCAATTTTCTCTTTATTCCGGAACACATTAAAAGATCAGGTTCCCTTCTTTCGGGGTATCTATAAATTAAAATGATACTTAAATAAAAAAATAAACCCAAATAAGTCAAAAGGTAAACAAATATTCATACAAACCTATTGAAATATAGCTTAGAAGCTTCACGTCTGACTACGCTGCTGGATTCTACGTAAACAAGTTTATAAGAGCAAGTGTTTAGCTTTGAGATATGTTGAAGGTATCTCAGAAACGAAGCGAGTTATGAAAATTTTGTTTATGCCATCGTTCTTTTCACAAAAAGTAGCAAAGTTTTGCGAAAACCGCAACTCTCTATCTTTACTCGTAAGTGAGATACCCCGTTATATCATCGAAAATGGGACACCCTGTACAGTTCAGTGAAAGATATGCTGCTAAACAGATGAGCAATGAGCATGTTATAAACTTACCATTCACTGGCATATGTATAATGTGTGGTGCTATTTTTAACTTCATTTTCATAAAAAAAATAAAAAATTATTTTATTTTCCTTCCTTTTACACATTTTGCTGATAGATCTTGCAAAAGAATTTCCAATACAGGTATGAAACAGTGTCTTCAAAAATAATGTGAATATTAAAAAAAAAGAGAAAACTGTGTTGGCACCACCTATCACATACTTATCAATAAAACTTTTAGAGAATAGCTGGTATAGTCAATGATTCATTTAATAGACAGCAATTAGCGATTATATTTTAAAATTAAGAGCGGTAATAAATAATAATCGCAAATAAATAGCAAGCAGTGAGAAATATTCCCCCTCTGTGTCGCTGAATATTACCTTGTATTCATAAACTACAGGTACTAAAATTTTTGTATTTGTTGTAGTGAATGGAAGGTGCAGAGTGGTGATCCATTGTACCTATGTGCGTGAAGAAGTTGGGGGATGTTCTGAAATTTGTGTGAAACTGATCTGAAGGATATACATATTAATTAAGCAAAATGACTAGTAAAGTAAGTGCTTTTAAAAAAATAATTATAGGCTTCCTAATGTATAATTATATATAATAATCATTTTTATATGGATATAAAGTAACTAATAGGTAACCCATAATCTTTGCAGCACACTTGCCCCCTTCGGCATAAGCTTACATCAAATAATACAAATCTGAGAATTATAAGCTGGGAATCCAAATTTAAAGCAGTAGATAAATCATCATTGGACTGATAAACTTAAATCCCTGTTAAACTGTGCAATAAAAAACAAAATTATAGACATTCTTTGTGTTAAGTACATCTTTAATAAGGCAACGTTTGCAGAAAATTATGGCTGGATTCTTATTGTTACAACAAAAAAAAAGCTATATTATGGAAGAATACGTGACGGTCAAATAAAATGCATATACTATATCAGAAGCAAGCAAACTTAAAGCGAACAACCTGAAGAGTTTTACTGTAAAAGGGCAATCCACCTCGCGTGGGGTATATTGCACAAAAATCAATTCGAATAGTTAGTTCTGTACGATGCGTGTTATAAATTTGGAGTTAAAGTCTCCAAACCGATCCAAAGTTATCCTGAAGACCCGCTGAAATATAAACGAGACCACACCAAAAATATATATTCATCTAAAAGTTCAGCATATTTGAAACATTTTCTCGTTGATTTCTTTTTCCGAAATGAAATATCTCCTTTCATTTAAGTAATGATGAGCCAAATCTGATAAATGAGATGAATATTGACTTTTACACAAAGTTGCTGAGGGTGAATAGCTAATAACAGATAACAGATGAAGGTTGACATTTTTTATACCAAAAAAACTTATTTGTTATATAAGATACTAAAATTTAAAAATAATAGGAAACTAAAATTAGTCATTATTTAATAAATAAATCTTACAAATAGCTTATATTTAAAACTACCACTGGCAATTTGGGCTACTGAAATTTGTACCTTTAAATATAAATAGAAATTGGTATGTAAAATACTACCCATGATAAATTGCTACATTTAGCCTTTTATGGAAAGTAGAAGAAAGTGAAATTTTATGCCAACTAAAAATTACGCAGCTAAAAACACCCTCTTATATTAATAAATAGCATTTACCCGCCCGCAGTTCGAATTTCAGACAATCGGGGTCTTGACTTTTAGTGAGCTAATAATCGCGAAATATAAAATAGTCAATTTAAATTACACGCCTCTGCCCAAATAAATACAGGCATGCATTTACTGCTAATTTCTTGTGGTTTGATAAATGATATTGTATAAACCTCTCCTTTTTTGCTGTGCAGACTAACAAAAACAGTATGAGCTTTTATTATTATTATTATTATAGAGGATTTTCCAAGTATTATGCGGATATTTCAATATTTAAGTGTAATTGTTTGGTAAACTACAAGTCAAAAAATCTTTGAGAATATACAAGGAGCTTATTTTCAAAGTGCAACTAGCTAATTTTCCAAATTTTTAGTAAGGCCAATTGTTTGTATTGTTATATAACTCCGGTTCATATATCAGGAAGCAATATTCTATTGATTTTTATGGTCAATATTAAAATGGGTATGTTTTTCTATGGAAAAAACTTATTTTCAAACATTATAAAATCCGTCTATGTCTAATGAAAAGGGTTTTTTAAGTTCTGATTAATTCTGAATGCAATCATGCAGCCTTGCTAGTCTGGAGTGATTCCGGGTCCTTAATAAGGCATGTGGCTAACCTGCAATCGGAACTTGCGTTGTAGTCTGTCATCAAAAAAACAAGTTCTCTCCAAAACAAACAATCAAACCGCACTCCATCTATAGGCAGAAATATTATCTTGATTATAATTGATTTAAATAATGTATTTGCTTTATTTTTTCTCTTTTTACAAGCCATTATGTTTTTCTTTGAATGGCCTGTATTTCTAGAAAAAAAATCCTAAGAAAGTATTGACTTATGTCTCATGAACTTTATACAAATATCAACATAATTCGAAAAATAAATAAATCGGATGTGTTTATAATCATTTTTTACTGACCAAAAACTCGAGCGGTTGGCAAATAAATATGGCCTCAAACATAGTATGTTAGTCGAATATCTTTAAGTTACTCGGGAATCTGGAGATTCTTTGTATAGCTAGTAAATTAAAATATGCCTTCATTACAAAACGAACTTATTTTCGTTGTGGATTCATCGAATTGGATTTTTCTTTCTTTTCTTTTCTTTCTTTTATAGTTAAATGCAATCAAGTGTACCACCACTAACGTTCTGTGTGTACCAACAACACCAAAAGCCTAGTTAAAGAGAGCATCTTGGATAGGAATTTTGGGTTAATTTTCGAAGTCCAAAGCAATATGTAACCTCATTATTTCACTTTCCTTTCATCAACAAGTTTAATAGGTACCTACTTATTTTGTTTGGATTTGATACGCTTTGAAACGTAATTCGAAGATTTGAAAAAAAAAAGATATAGACTTATTGTTCTTGTGTGCAATTATTTGTACTTGTTATGTTTGTTAAAATATATGTTCAAACGAACTCTTATTTGGAAAGGGGCGCTTAAAAATTGGCAATATTTCCTCTGCTACTTGAGGAATTCAAATATTCATCATTTCTCGTCTAACTAAAATCATAACTAGTTCAATAAATTCGGTACTATACATATAGTTTTAATACTAGACTCAATGCGCATGGTCATTTTTTTTATGAAATCACCTCTTACGATGCTAGTGAGCCTTCTTAATTGATGACTGGACATGTCTTACTAAAATCATTTTCCTTGAAAACATTGACTTGTTAAAAGCTTACTTGGATTACGTTCAAATGATGAAGTATTTCTCTAAACATTTTGGAATGATTTTCCTGCATACCCAGGCATTAAATTTCATATTTTTTCATATTTAACCACTATTATATTCATCAAAATTAATCTCAAATCTAAGATCTCACCTTTATATTTATAGGGCTTCTACTTTATATGCAATTTGTTGGAATCTTAACCAAAATAGCGTAAGAAATTCCCTTCTTATTAGTCCCATTAATTATTAAAAAACTTGTGCTATAAATATTTATTGACGGACCTGGTTGCTCCTTAGTAAGTCCATCAGTATTTATATCTATCCTACTGACAGGTAGAGAACTATAAGAAACAGATTTTTGATGTACTTTGTTTGAGATGACAGAGTAAATAGATGACGGCTATGAAAACTCTTCATTTTCGATAGGATACTCTTCGCTTTCTTCTTCATATTCAAACATGGAATCCATACCTGCTGACATGTGACCTATATTAATCAGAAAATTCAACGTTGTCAATTGCCATACTTCTATCAGCAGGGGCGTTAGTTCTCCTTTTTCGCCTTTAGGATATGAACAAAGATGTTCCTGGAATCGTTGTAGAAATGTACGCGGGCCGTAGGTCTATAAACAACGGGCAGCAGCTAGAATGAGAAGTAGAAAACCTGGACAACAACATTATCCAGGCTTTTAATACTAGTACTGACAGACAAGACATCTCCAAGACTCGAAGGCATGACGATCTATCTGAAGAGATCAAAAACCTGATTCGAGAAAATAGGGGACTAAGGCGCATATACGCAAGAACTGGCCGAGACAACGACAGAGTGACATTGACCCAATCTAGCAGCACTCTAAAAACGAGACTCAGGGCGCATAGCAATGAATCTTGGCAAAGGAAACTCAGAGGGCACTCCACAATCCCAGGACTCCTATTCCACACTTAAGCAGGGCAGGAGGCCTGGTTTAGGCGGACGTGAATAAAGCGGAGCTATTCGCTGGAACTGTGCAAAACCAAGGCAGATTAAATGAACAT
>MU194042.1:1894-20771 GCA_016904865.1 Pissodes strobi
TAAGATTAAAAAAAATTAACGATTGACGTTGACAAGTCGGTTACCATGGCAACCAATTAATAATATGTATATCACTAATAAAACATATAGTATGGTACTTAGGATTGTTTATGAAGCCTAATTTGATACTAAATAACTGGTTGCTATGGTAACCAAAAAAAAGTAAAAAATCGTCATGATTCGTCAATCGTACGACTTAGAGATTTAATATTTGGTATTTAGATAAAGATTTTAAAAATTAACAATTGACGTTGACAAGTCGGTTACCATGGCAACCAATTAGAAATTTATCACGGTAAAATTAGACTAGCGATTGGTAAGTCTAATTATAAGGGCTTTCTAATTATAGGTCACGGTACGGATAGGAGCGTGGCAATAATGTGTGATCGAAGGTCACACAAACGATCGCGCGTGCCGCAGGCACAGGCGGCCACGCCGCTTGTTCATGTGGCTTCTTAGCCGACAGTGGCCAGTGTACATGCCAACTACAGCCTGTACCTGCTGCCGGCCAAGTTGAAGAAGCTGTCCGGTTCTCATTCCTGATGGCAGATTCACCGCCAACTTTGAATGAGTTAGGCCTGGTAACTCTCTCCAATTAGCTACAAATTGATTTTGTGTCCACCTGGAGAGGGCTTCTTTAGCTGTGTTATAAGCTATTCCCAGTACTGGTTCTGGTCCTATGAAGGCCGCTGCGGCCGCCTGCTTCGCAAGAGCATCAGCTTTTTCGTTTCCTTCATATCCTGTATGTCCAGGTATCCAGATCAATGTAAGTTTGTTCTCTCTCCCTAGTTTGGTGAGTAGTTCCTGGCAGTTCCATACTGTCTTGGATGAACAACGGCTAGAATCAAGAGCTTTTAGAGCTGCTTGACTGTCCGAGAAAATTTTGATTGACTTGCCTTTCCAGTTTCTATATGAGCCACTGTGCAGTCATATCAATGGCCTTAACTTCAGCCTGAAAAATGGTTGCATGTTTGCCTAGGGAACATTTAAGCTCAACCTTACCATTTTTGTTCCATGCAGCAGCTCCCGTACCATCATTGGTCTTGGAGCCGTCAGTGAACCAACTATTCTCTGTTCTTCTCAGATTTTCAGAGTCCTTCGCCCATTCGTTCCTCTCTGGTAGGAGGACGTCATAGGCATGGTAATAGGTGGTTTTGGTAGGCATAACATCTGATGGTAGACCCAACACACTGTCCTGCTCATTGGCATTTTCCAGCCTGTTGGGCACCATGATGATCGCCTGCGGATTGTTGATCACCGCCTGTGTCAATCTATACGTCGCCCATCTAGCCTCCTTCTCCAGTACTATTTGAAGAGGTGGCAGATTTAGAAGACACTCAAGCGCTGCCGTGGGTGTAGTGCCGAAAACGGCACTAATTGCCAGACACGCTTGTCTTTGTAAGGTAGATAATTTGATTCTCGCGGAGCTCTGTAAGCTCTTAGAGTACCAAGCTACTGCTCCATATGTTATCATTGGTCTTATGACGGCGATATAGAGCCAGTGCATTTGTTTGGGATGTATGCCCCATGTTTTGCCGCAAATGCGTCTGCAGGTCCCTAATGACAGTTTCGCCTTTGCGGCAATTTTATCCAGATGCGCATTCCAGTTAAGTGTTTTATCTAAGGTAATTCCCAGATACTTAACTGTATTCGCAAATGGGATAGTTTCTCCTTTGAGTGAAGGTGGTCTTAGGTCTTCCAGCCTTTTCTTCCTTGTGAATGGTACTATAACTATTTTGTGTGGGTTCACAGATAGTTGCTCCCTTTCACACCAGTCATAGACCACGGTCAGCACCTCTTGCAGATCCTCTGAAATAGTTCTTTGCAAGTTGCTTCTTATCAGTATTACTAGATCATCCGCGTATGCCTGCACCTCCACATCCCACAGCGAGAGGACCGCCAGCAAACCATCCATCAGGAGAGACCACAGAAGGGGCGACAAAACCCCGCCCTGCGGACACCCCCTAACAGCCCTGAATCTGTAGCTCTCCCCCTGTAGGGTTGTTGTGCCCACTCTGCAGTTTAACATACTTCCGATCCAGTTCCTTATTTGTGGTTCAACCCCTCTTTCAGCTAATGCTGTGTATAAGGAGTTTGGTAATGCATTATTGAATGCTCCTTCGATGTCTAAGAACACACCCATCGCGATAGTCTTGCTTTCTAACGCTTGTGTTATGTTCCCGACAAGGTTGTTTAGTGCTAGTTCTGTAGATTTGCCGGTCTGATACGCATATTGGTGAGCATTCAGGGATACTCACCAAGTGCACCCGTTCTGATGTGCACGTCGAGTATCTTTTCCATGCATTTCAACAGAAAGGAGGTCAGACTTATAGGTCTCCATGAGTTAGGTGCTGATTCCCTACGTCCCATTTTTGGAATGTACACCACTCTGAATTTAGTCCAGCTGATAGGTATATAATTACTCGCTAGGCTGGCTCTAAAAAGTTTGATTAAGACCGGTGTTAATACTTCCAGATCGTTCTGCAGCAGTGCTCACCAGGTGATTTAAAAGGCTGAAACGATAAAATAGCACTTTTAATTGTTGATGCATTAATGATGTTCTTGGGGACAATCCAATCACCCGCTTTTGGCCGATTTGATCGGTCCCAAACAGGCTCCTCCTCATCATTATGCAAAATCCGACATCCCGGGAAATGAGTCAGCCAGAAGCTCCAACGTATCCATGCCAGATTCCGTAAAGGATCCGTCAGGTCGTTTTAGCGATCCTAACTCCTGAACGGGTTCTCTAGAGAGGATTCTATGGATCCTTGCACTGCCAGGTGCATCTGTTATGCCCTGGCAGAAGGTTTCCCATGAATTCCTTTTTGCCTCTCTGATGGCTTTGTTGTAGTTCGTTAGAGCAGTTCTGTATTGATCCCATGTGCCGGTCTCTTTGGCTCTATTAAAGAGTTTACGAACCTCCTTCCTTTGTTTGTCAAGGGAGTTGTTCCACCAAGTGGTTCCTCTGTTGTCCCTTTTAGTCTTGACTGGACAGTTTTCATGATAAGCCGTATTTATGGCTGTCCTCAGTTGCTCTGAGGCCAGCTCAATCTCATCACGATTTGATATCTTTGCAATAGAGGTCCGCATCTGCTCCTGAAGGGTAAGACTAAAACCAGCCCAATCAGTGCACTTAGGATCCCTGTATTCAAAGATGGGTCTTTCCCCTGTTTTCAGATTGAAGAGAATATGTCTGTGATCAGAGCACGAGGGCTCTGATGACACTATCCAATCTGAGATTCTTGTGGATAAGAGATTATCACTGATCGTTAGATCTAATACCTCCTGCCTATTGGCAGTTACAAAGGTTGGTTCAGAGCCCCTGTTATTAACAACCAGCCCCTCCCCTAGTAAATAATTGTATAATGACTCACCTCTTTGATTGGTGTCCGTGCTTCCCCACACTGCATGGTGTGCATTGGCATCACATCCAATCAGTAGATGGATGTTCTTCCTCCGACTGTAAGCGACCAAGTTCCGCACTTCAATTGGAGGAGGTTGGTTTGCTTCAGCGTCCCCAGGAAAGTAGGCGGAGCAAACGATCATATCCGTTGTGCCCTGTCCCATGGGTATTTTGACAAGCGCTGTCGCCATGTCCCGCGAGCAATGATCTGAAATTTTGAAAAATTTCATGTTGCTTTTGATTAAGATACATGCTCTGGGTCTGTTTCCAGAGCAAATTATCTTACCTGATGTATTACCTAGGCCTCTTATTTGGCCTGTTGTTGATAACCAGGGTTCCTGGAGAAGGGCGATATCTACCCGCCCTTCATTAAAAGTTTTGCCAAGGATGTATGAAGCAGCCTTGGCATGTTGCAGATTGGCCTGCAGAAAAATGGTCTTATTTTCCATTTTTCTTCCCAGTCTGCTCATCCAAGGGGGCCCTACCTCCTTGTTTTTTCGACCCTTTGGTCCCCTTGCCAGGGATGGACTTTCCTTTCCCTTTCAGGGGGCCTGGTCGAGGTGCGACATTTTTTGAGAGGGATTTGGCTCCCTCTCTGCCACCCGATGTTGAAGCTGTTGCTTCCACCAATCCGGTCTCAGGTTTAGAAGCTTCTGTGAAGACAGGATCAACCCTACCTTCAGCTTCCTCCTGAGGGGTTTCGGCGGAAGTGCCAGCCCCCTGTTCACGTGGGGCATCTTTTCGTTCCCCCCGTGGCCTAGGACGGAATTGGACCTGTCCAAAGCCAAAGAAGGGTCTGAAGTCCATCCCCTTCAGAGTCGCCATTGATTCGTCATCAATGGCGAATGTCCAGGTTTGTCCTGGACCTGATTCTTTCCGGTGTAGAATTGTCCACTCCCGAGTGTTTAGACTGCGGTTCATATTCCGCAGTCTTGTAAGAACCACTTCCGATGTCAACCGTTTGTCGTTGTCATCGGGTATATATGCGATGCATATATGTGGTTTTGGTATGTCGACTCCGCTGACGGCTTTAAGTTGAGCACCCTCCCATGGCTCCAGGACGGCTACTACGTTCTTAAGCCGCGTCGTCAGCGCAAGTCACTTGCAGCCAGCCTGGCCTAGCTGCACATCCCAGGAAGCGGACTTGGGGTCCGTCTTCCGTGAGCTTGTCTACAGACGTCATTATGGCGTTCTGTATCAGCCTAGTTTGACTGTTATCCAATGAGGCAGCCGGGGCATCAGTGTGGACTATACCAACTCTAATGCCCTGCAGTGCCGCCCCATAGGATAAGCCAGGGGTGGTTGTTCCAGCCCTGTGCTTCTTTGCCTGTTGTTCAGGTGTGCTGCCGTCAGATCGTGTGCGTTTTCCGCCCTGTGATCTGCTGGTGGAGGGGCGATCTTCCTGCTCCCGAATAGTGGGCAGTTGTCTCCGTCCACTTCCCGGGTTCAGGTCTTCCTTGTCCCCTTTTTTTTTTCCTTCAAGTGCCTTTTTCAAGGCTGTGGGGTAGTCTAACCCCTCTTGAAGGAATCGTTTTAGACGTTTTTTCGCCGAATTTGGTAGCCTCCTTCTCCTGAGAGTAGGTTTCTCAAGAGCGGCCAGCTCCCCTTCGGTCTCGCTCCTCTCTTCCTCTGTGGTGGTCAAGCCTAACAGGCTTCTTTCCGCCCCAGAAGAAAGGCTACTGGTTTCAGGATTGGTTGGTCTATTTCCAGCCTCTCCTGTTGATGTTGTGGGGTTGAGGTTGGTCTGTCCATCCTCAGCCTCCATTGGTTCAGGGACTTGACCCTCCCTGGTAGGTGAATTTTTTTGGTTTATTTCTGCCATAAAAATTCCCACGAGTAGCTAGGGAAAGGAGTCAACCACAGTAGAGCCCTGCATTGCTGTGGAGGGGCATAAGAATACGACAGGATGCTGCCTGGTGTCCTGAAGGCACGTTTGAGACATCATAACCCTGATGCCATTCAGTCCTTGGCACGTATGCTACACCGTGACTTGGGGGAATTTTTCGACTTGCCTAGTCTAGATCCGATGTCTTCAGTTAGCTAGCAGGGGCAGCTCTGGCAGCATGTGGCTTTTCGCTCACGGACATCGGTCTTGACGCACTTGAAGCCTATACCAGGAATGCACCGTAGTCCATTCCTAGGATACACTACAAGGAGCCCTTGGTCGAGACGTCTAATCGATCTCGTATTACCATCACCCCCTGCTCTCGAGGTACTTGAGTAGTTGCTGGTTGACTACACGTTCCATGACTTTGGAGATTATTGGAAGCAAGGCAATTGGGCGATAGTTTGAGGGCGTAGTTTTCTTGCCTTTTTTTGGAACAGGTTGCACTCGAGCGACTTTCCAAGAGGATGGGTAAATCCCTTTTCTGTAAGAAAGAGAAGAAAGCCTGGAAAAAACGGGTGTTAGTTCGTTGGCGCCGTTCTTTAGCACGATGGCAATCTGAAGCAATAAAAGAAATTCGGCTCAAGATTGATTGCCGAACAATGAACCAGTACTTCCACAACCTAACTAATTAAAATTAGAAAATTTACGACCCCGAAATGTAAACAAAACGATTCCTATTTTGCATTGCGCATTAGAAAATTAGTGGGCGCCATCTGTTGCAGTGTGAAGGTCATTAGGCAGACCTGGAGTCCAAAATTTTAACTCGTACTCTTGTGATTATGAACGAAAGTAATTATTTCACCATGATGTTTATGTGCGTATTGTTCAATTAAAATGAAAATCAAAATAGGATACGCACAAAGCACAAACGTGAACCACTAAACTAGAACTAATTAAGCAACTACAAACACTAGGTCCAAAGAAAGTCAATAAAAAGTAAAGCATTCGAATTATCAACATAAAACGCCGCGCCGCAAAACGAAAACAAAGAAAAAAGCCAAGTTCGGTCCTGATCGACGCCTGCTGAGACGGCAAGTGTTTTAGTGCGCATGACGAAACGGGATCTTCTTTGTTTACGTTTTTCGATTTTGCGTCGATTTTGTCATGCGCAGAAACCCGTTTTTTCGCCCATAGGTTGCCACTTTTGAATAGTGCAACAGGCGGCTATTGCTTATCCACTCCTATACAAATCAATGGTGTCAACACACGGGTACTGCGAACCCGGTTATAGATAATGAACAGGAAGTGAAGAAAAGGCCGAATTTAAAGTAAGTAAAAGGAATAGGGTAAATCGGCGTTCATTACACGACCATTGTTTCGGAAGAACTTCAGCTACGCAGGTGGTGATTTGGTGACACTGTGACACACAGCATGGAGGTTTGGAAGTCCGGGAAGAATGCTGAGGGATATGTCGCAGAATCATTGACAAGGAAAAAATAGCACGCCAAATCATTACTGGTCAGCAATTTACTTCAATACCAAGTTCTTCTAAAGATCACGATGATAACAATGTGCCGTTAACAATTCATACTTTATTGGAAAGCAACCTTGCAAGCAGTCACAGTACGTCAATAATAATTCATCAAGAAAGAGTGGTTAATATTTCAGCGGAAAGCGGCTCTTCAGGAGTGAATAGTTTTTGACAAACTGTATAACAAATTTAAGTCATTAATTTTTTATTTCATCTCGTATATTGTTGTTTAATAAAAAAAAATTAAAAATACACTTATATCTAAAGATTTTCATAAATCTTCTTCCTACAAAATCAAATAGACCACAGGGGGGGTTTTGAGGGGGAGGGGGGGGGCCCCCCCCCCCCCCCTCCCTCAGATAAATCCTGGAAACAAACTTATGCACTGGAGTGTGTCTTTTTCTTTTTCATACCGGTAAAAAATTGTACAAATGCACACAGTGCGTGCTAAATGATCACCATATTGGTGACACGAGCCGTAGGCGAGTGTCATAAAGTCTCATGAGTGTGAAAAGTCTTTTCAGCACGTGTAGCACACTATACTTTTTCTACGACTGCTACATACGGGGTGCCCCACTGGGAGTGTGGTAGAAAAGTACATGTTATATGGGAAACTTTTTTATTATTGATTTATCAGTAAATTTTATTCCTAATGAAAGAAGCTGAGTGAGTAAGAGATTCTCGCCAAACTATAACTAGGGGCACAGTCCTAAAATGGGGCCAACGGTGTGGGGTCCCTATTTTCCAAATATTTTGAAAGAGGCTCTGGGGGGCGAAGTCCTAAAATGGGGCCCCATGGGGGCGAAACCCTAGAATGGGGCCTATGATATGGGAGTCCAATTACAGATTTAGGAATGGAGCCCCCGGGGGCGAAGCCCTAAAATTGGGCCCCAAGCCTTAAAAGGGGGCCCTGGTATGAGAGTCCCATTTTCTACATTTTTGCAAAAAGGGGCACCTGGGGGGGTGAAGTCCTAAAATTGGGCCCCCTTTTTTAGAGATCTGGGAATGGGACCTCTGAGGGCGAAGCTCTAAAACGGAGACGAAGCTCTTTAATCGAAATACCCGAATTAGCGTGTGAAAAGTATACTTTGCACACGCCGTGTGCAAAGTATACTTTTCACACGATGTTTGAAATGTTCAGTTTTCCAGAGCAGTTGTTAGTGCGTTTTTGTCTATTTTCAGGGCAGTCATAGAAAAAATATTTTTTTCAACTTTGGCGCCCTATAAAATTGAAACGGCTAAACTTTTACGTTTACATGTTCCTATCTTAAATCTTTAATTTGGTACTGATTTTTGGTCTAACCGAAAATATTCAAAAATCAGGAAAAAGTACCGGAAATCATAGAAACCAATATTTCGGGTTAGAACGGAAATTGATCCGAAATCAGAGATCATTAAAAACTAAGATAGGAACAAACCGTTTGTTTCCCTCTAAGCTCAGCCATTCCAATTTTACAGGGCGCCAAACTTTGATGAAGTCGATTTTCAATTATTAATTAAAAAATATATCTCAAACACAATTAAACGTAGTGATACGGTTCTCTATATGCAAACACATTAGAATATCGAGGATAATTTTAAAGTTAGTATGTCACTATCTTGAAGATATTTTCGTTGAATGTACAGACATATTTTAGTAAGCCACCAAATTTTCAGAAAATTCGTATACGCGGTTCTTCATATACATGATAGTTGCCATCGAGGTAGAACATACTGCATAAAAAAATGACGATGTCAAAGGCAGCAGAGAAAACTATATCCATACTTCAAGCGGTTATAATGCAAATAGCTATTTAATCCCTAGGAATTAATTGTGGCACTTTAGTCCCCCTTTGAAGGGTGAAATCCACAGTTTAGTCCCAAAATTACGAAATATTATAGTATACTTATACCTAGGGACTAAAGTGACCTATTAAATTCCGCGAGTGGAGATTTTTAATATTACCAAACGCAGGTCGGTTACTATATAGTAATAGTATCACGGCTCGCGACCATCTGTAAGTTTTTGGGGTATCTTATACAACTAACTTGCCGCGTCCACGTTCTATCCTTATGAGTCATCGCCGACCGAGAAGATTACTGACGCTCTGTTATTTTCCGAACATAGTGCAGGGGGCGAGAATGATACAGCAGCGTCGCGGACGCTTCCGGATTAGTTCTGAGACTGAATATAAATAGGCACAGAACGCGTGTTGGGAATTAGTTAATCATTGACTGTTGACAATTGTATACAGTGGTAAAGAATAAAGAGAGTATTACGTTAAAATAGTAAAAGTTGTGCGTTGGTCAGAACCCACTGAAAAACGTAACAATAGTAATGTATGACGTTCTTAAAATAGCAGATTTTTGATAGTTTAGGAATAGGAATATTTAATAAATCGTGTTTCGAACATGTTAGAAGTTCATTCACGTGTATTGTCACATCGGCAAACTAGGTAAGAAGGTAAGAAATTGATGAAATAAGCAAGATGTCATGTCATTTGGCGTGTCCGATATGTCACAACAAATTCTTCAAAATTTCCAATATGTCAATACAAAATTTTAGAAGAGACGCTTTAAAAACCAGCGGTACAACACAAAAATTAAAAAAATCGACCAGCAATGAGCTAGAAACAGCACTGCGTTATAACATGCAATTGGAAAAAGAAAACAATATTTTAAGAACGGAAATACACGACTTGACGGTCAAAAATGAAAATTTGCTACAAGCTCTTAATCAAAATAAAAGCAGATTTGAAGAAGACTTCAATAAGCTGCAAGAAGCAATTAGGGTAAATGAAAGACAACTAGTTGAGAATAGCAAAAAGTGCTTGGAGCAGCAAAAAAAATTCGCCGATGAGGTAAACAATTTCTCTTCGTTAGTTCCAACTATCATGGATAGTTGGTGCAGCGTAGTTATCGATGTAAAACATATGAAACTGGTTACATCATATTCTGGGTTTAGACAGGTTTTCTTAATTTTTTGGTACGTCCTAATTGTGATCAAAAGAGGCAACTTTTAAATACATTTCTGTGTTGCTTAAATTTATATACACTTTATCTTGAACATTGCTAGGTTTTTCCCAATTTTTGATATATTATTCTTGAAAGAAAAAGAAAGAGCTTTTAAAAGAATTATTTCGTTATGACTTTAGAGGATGTGCCCGAAAACGAATCTAATAGTTTATTGGGGTAAAATTTCTCTTAGCTGAAACCAGTTATATATGAAAACTCTAATTACTTTTCATTATCAAAAATACTCCAAATTTATACTTTTCACAAAAACATTTATTGGTCGTGTCAAACATACAATATTAACTACGGTATGACGAAGACTGCCTTCCGTCTCGTAAGCAGATTATATGTTTCTCGCGCTTATCGGTTTGCTCGGCTATCCTGCAACGTAGCAGTTCGGGGAACCGCTTCTGGTTTATCAGCTGACGGCTAACATATATATATAAAAAAAAAATTTTGTTATATGAAAGCCTCCCTAAACACAAAATGATTTTTTTTTCTGCGGAAATGCATTATTTTCATTCTTCCAACTTTAGAATAACTGAAACCAGTTATATAAAAACATATTTCTACTTTACCTTCTAAACACTTTTCTAAACATAAACACACGAAAAACTTTTGCGGAAATACATCATTTTAATTTTTTAATAGAATATTAGATATAACCTTTAGAATAATTGAAATCAGTTACATGAATGCATACCTATTTTTGTTTCACATTTCACACATTCTTCTAAATATAAACACACAAAAATATCCAAGCCTTTCTTCACGCAAGTGCGTAGTGGCTTAAACGAGACGAAATTAACCCACAGCTAACCTAAACTAACCAAAGCTAACCCAAACTAACTAAAAAAATGAAAATAACTTATTTCCGCAAGAAGTTTTTTGGGGTATTATGTTTAGAAAAATATTTAGAATG
Source organism: Pissodes strobi (assembly GCA_016904865.1). Classification (NCBI taxonomy): domain Eukaryota; kingdom Metazoa; phylum Arthropoda; class Insecta; order Coleoptera; family Curculionidae; genus Pissodes; species Pissodes strobi. Next base: position 12,573 of record MU194042.1, read on the forward strand.
TAAAACAGAAACATGGTTTCATGTAGCTGGTTTCAGTTATTCTAGAGTCGAAAAAATTAAAATGATGCATTTCCGCAGAATTTATTTTATGATATTGTATTTGGGGAGGTTGCTCTATACTAAGTAAACAAATATTTCTTACATAACTGATTTCAGCTAAGCGAAAGTTGATCCGTTTATTGGAGCGCTGAACAAAATCTGTCCAAATCCAGTCACGTATACGGTGCCATGTCTTTTTAAATTACTATGCCACCATATTTCCTACAATACGAATAGAATATGGTCTACAATTTCCAAGCTTTAGAAAGAGACTTCAAATACGGCAAAAAAGTTTGACTGATCAGTAGATTTGAAGTAAAATGTTGAATTCAGAATAAAACACAATCATTATTTCTTTTAAAAAGCTATGTCCGCCATTGAAAGGAAAATTTTCACATATCGAAGAATAATAAATAGTTCCATATACTACTTATACCAAAAATTTCTGAAGAGTAAGTATACTTGGATAAAAAAAAAAACGTTATTTTACTAGAAATGTTACATTCGTATGTCCGATTGATATGCATTAATGAACAGTTCGTAAAATTGTGTTCATTTATAGATGCATCACATCAGAGCCTCGAGAAGTCTTTATAGTTTCTTGATTTTTTAAAAATTGAAACAAAATCCAAACATAATGCAAAAATAAATTTTTAGATTAAAAAAGTAAAACATGAAAATGAGAACTTAAAGAAACAAAGGATGGAAATCGAGAACGTTTTAACAGAAAAACTAAAAAGTTTAGAGAGCGAAATTAAGATAATGAAGTTAGATAATGATAACTTAAAAATTCACAATTCAGAAAACGATGAAAAATGTATAAAATACAAAATGAAGTTAAAGCATGCTGTGAAAATTGTTAATGAACTGAATCAAATAGTTGCACAGTACGGGACCAAACGAGAAATTACTTGCGAAATGACACAAACTGATTGGGAGAACACTGGGTAGGTACACATCGTTTAACAAACAGAGGGGCTTCAATGACCTATGATAAGGTCGTCCTCACTGTTTTGCCGTAAAGTCTCAAACGCGAGTTCATTAGGCTATTTGGATGGTTCTATAAATAAATAAATACATAATTATTACTTTTTTTCTGCAAAAAATGTTTCTTTACTAAAAACGATAGTCTATTAAGTAATATTTAAAAAAGTTTAAAATAAAAAAAGTATTTTTGATCATTTTAAGTAAAATATAATAGTAAACCAAATGACAGTAGCTACGCTACAACACATTTTAAGTATCGAAAGTAACTATACAACAAGTTTTAGATATCGAAAGTAACTACAACAAATTTGAATTATTGAAATTTGTCTCAAGTTCAATACAATACAATTATCATCTCGTCTCTTGAGAAAATCTCATCCGATGAGTTTTATGAAGTTTACAAATTTTCATAAAAAATGTGATATAGGGTAAAAGCAGAGAGAAAACAACTAAAAGGAGAGGCGACAATAAGTGTCGGCACCTTTCATGTTGGTGTACCCGTTTTTGGTGACCTTGACTCTGCTCCGTTGACAACAATACCACTAAGTATCGGGAGAAAAATATTTCAAGCTAATGACAAAGACATCTGATCACCTGAAATCGGCTGATGAGGTTTTGTAGCGTACCTAGAATTACCTGGCTCGGATCTAATCGACCATCGCTATGGGGGGAAATCATTTATCTTTCAACTCATCCTACTACTGCAGAGGAGATTGAAGATCATATTTATAAAATTAAGTCTAATGGTCTAATGCAATGGGGTCTGATAATGTTAAAATGCTTCGCTACATAATACTCCGTCTAAGTGCCCATTTAGTGTTTATATTTAACAAATGCTTAGCAACGGGCAAATTCCCTTCTGTATGGAAGACAGCTCACGTGATTCCTCTGTCTAAGTGCACGTGCCCCTCAATTGTGTCTGAATTTAGACGAATAAGTATTTTACCTACTTTGTCGAAAGTTTTGGAAATAATTGTTGCTGACCAGTTAAATAAATATTTGTCATGTAATAATGTTTTACCTAGAACTTAGTCCGGATGTCGATCCAGTCATAGTACCTCACAGGCGCGGCTTCTCAGTAAGGTCATTTGGTCAATGACCCACCTAATTTTAATTTAAGTTTGTTTTCTTTTAACTATCAGCGGATTTTTTTTTTAAAAGTGCGGATGCGTTTTCATGCGAAAACTCCCCAATTTGTCCAGTTGATGCTGGATGCCCGGCCGTATTTTAAATTCACCTTATGGCTTTTTACGGCAATTAGAGAACCAACACTAAGACGGAGCGCGTAGATACGCGCTTTCTAAGGAGTTAAAAAGAGACACATAGTTGACGAAATTGTCGACGGCCGGCCAATAATAGTGCTTTTGGCGCTCGCAGGTTGCATGCTGCATGCTGCCTGGCCTTTATGAAATACACTGGAACCGCTCCCACGCATTTTTCTATACGCCAAGCGTGATCACGAATCGGGTCACGCCGTACTTCGGGTACTAAATGCCATTTGTGATCGCAAATCATCCGCGCTAAACAACACACGTTGTCGCTAACAACGTACACTCCTACAGCCTAATAATAAAATATGAGTATGAAACAAAATTGCTTTCTATCGAGAATGTTCTACTTACTTGAGCTCTCGTGTTTAATCTTCACATGTGTTTTGAAAAAAAAGCTTGATTTTTCTGTGAAAGAGGGTAATAATAATTATACACGTTAAGAGTAAAAATAATATTTCTTAATCATATTCTGGTCATATAATTTGGCAATGTTAAGTTAGTACTTTCTATAAGAACAAGTTTTTACATTTTAAGTACTTAGCATTTTAAGAACATTTTTATTTATTTGACGACATAAACTGTCATACCATAAAACTAACGAAAATAAATGGCTGCATTCGAGTACATCTTAAAAACAGCAAAACTTGCAGAATAAATAAAATAAGCTAAAGAACGGAAGTAAAATAATTACTTTGCAATTTTTCGAGCTCCCAGAGCTACATTCTGTTTTACACAAGTACCCAAGTTATGAGGAGCTAGATTTGCTTTGTTCTTGAAGTTAGTAGGCTTCCTCCTGACTGAAACCGCCTTCTGCCAGTAAATGTAGTTTTTCTTCTGGCCACACTAGTTGGCTATACAGAGATTTTCACACCTTTTCTTGTTGTGTGTACCATTTGTCTTTTTGGTGATGAGCAAGGTTTGAACGCTGTGTACAATCCACTTAAAAGAGAAGATGAACTATTCATATGTTTTTTGTAGTTCTGAATGCAGGCTATGACTCCACCTTGAAAATTCTTGGGGTCATCTTTAAGATTTTTTATAATTCTGTTGTCCAGATCAGTTATGAAATTTTTCCATTCATTTAATAATTCTGTATTTTCGTTTTCAATATTATTATTATCATCGCTTAACTTTGTTGTATCAATGGTTTCAAAATCATTACAACTTGTATCATCAACTGCATTATTTACAATAAGATTTGGCTGACTATTAGTTTCGTTTTTACCCAACTGAACCATTTCATTCAAGAAATTTTCAAGAAGTAAAGGTTGAAGTAAATGTAAAGTTGGTTCGCTACCTGTGGCAATTTCAAATAAAAATTTTTTTTTGCTGTTCTGAAAAAATGTTGCAAGCACTATTAATGTTGAACTTTTTTATGACTCCAGCCTGATGCTTGCACATTTTTCCAGTTTTGCCTTGGGGACAGGAATATATGCAAATTTCCATATCAATAAAATATACTTCCTTTTTATCTGAATTTAAAACAGTATATTGCATGTGCCCCGTTTTTGTAATATTATTGAGATCAACATCTTTTTCATCCGGAGCCTATCGTTTTACATTGATTTTATTTAGTACTAAATCCAAAAGTTTTTGGATTAAAGTGATAATTATGTGCTACATTTTTTTTACTTTTCTTCAGTAAAAGATAAGGCAAAAATAAAAATAAAAACGCAAAGGTTTAGTCTTAATTTGTTCCTGAATGTGTGGCAAAACACCTAACTAAACTATCAAAATAGCATCTTTATAGATATATATTGTGTTTGATCAAACTGCTTTTGCACTACAGTTTTGAATATTCAAAATTTTTCAAACCACAAAACCTTACTTATCTTATATTCGATTTAGTATGTATTCGTCCAGACTTTTAGGTAAATTTTGATCATACTGAAGTAACAGTGAAATTGTTACATAGTACACAGCAAGTAAGACAAGCTTCAACCAGAACTTTCATAATTAAATTCCGGTACTTACCTCAACCTTTTCTTTTGTTGTTAAATTTATTCTGAACTATTGTTCAGAAATTCCTCGATAACTATAGCCATCTGGGAAACAAGCGAAACTATTCATTTTAACTATATATTTTGAAATTAAAACAAAAACATAACCTCCACTATATTCTTTGACAAGGCTTTGAACTTTAAAACTGATTAGCTTATATTGCAGAGTCGCGAACTTGCGACAACGTGTGATGTTTAGCGCGGGTGATTTGCGAGCACAAATGGCATTTAGTACCCGAAGTTCGGCGTGACCCGATTCGCGATCACGCTTGGCGTATAGAAAAATGCCTCCGGGGGGAACGGGTTAGACAAAGAAAAACTAATATTAATTGGCTGATATCGACATACGCATTGCGCTTGCAAACACTTATATGAAGGATAGAAAAATCTATTTGATTAACAAACACATAGCTACATAAATGGCGAGAGAGTTATCTTAAGAATATTATTAAGTATTTTAGTTTAATCATTACCTATAAATATATTTGGTTATTTTTTCTAAAGAAAAAAACGTAAAAAATACATTTTGAGCGTTCCAACCCGAAAATGTTTCGCCTTCGGCGCTATTCTGACATACGCCTCTCTCCACCTAGATTTGACCCACTTTCTAATAAACCCACGAGCCGCGCCTGGTACCTCAACGGCTTTATTAAAAGTAACCGATGACATACTTAGAGCTTGCGATGGAGGTCAAAATACCCGTCTTGTCATGCTAAATTACAGCAAGGCTTTCGACACCATTCATTACAAAACACTTTTCCTTAAACTACGATGTTTTGAACTTGGTGATAATGCTTCGATTTTTTTAGGAACTTCTTTGCAAATAGACAACAGAGGGTCGTTTTCCGTCATATCATTGCTAATCTATCTCTAATAGACAGGGGCGTTACTCAGGGCAGTATACTTGGTCCCATATTTTTTTTCTTTATACACAGCCGATTTTTGTAGTTAGTTGAGTCACTAGCCAAAACTAACTCTCACCAGTATGCCGACGATACACAATTTTGTTATTCATTAAAACATTTGACCTGCACTTAGCAGGTAGGAGGATTAATCATGATCTTGAAACTGTAGTTGTAGTGTCAACTGCTCAAGGCTTGTTCTTAAATGCATCAAAGACACAGTTAATGATATTCGGAAAAGATAGGCTTTCTATTTCTAATAATCCAAATTTGGAAATCAAGTCACTGATAAGCTTTTGGATCCCTGCTGGAACAGTGAAAGATCTTGATTTGTATGTCCATGCTGATTTGAGATTTAATTCCCATGTCAAAAGCCTAATCAGAAAATCATTTTCTAAACTCATTTTTATATCTTCATAGGGAAACATTTTCTACCGAGTTGAGGCTCATGGTTGGTCGACTCGCTGGTTTTGTCGGGTCTGTTCTATTGTAACGTGATCTTTTGGCCAGAATTGGTGAAGCGGGATAAGATTAGCCTGTAGAAGGTTCAGAATGCCTACCTAAGATTTTTTTACAACCTGCGGAAATTTGATCATGTTTCTCGAAGTCTATCTAGTTCCGAATGGTTAAATATCGGAGAGCGATTTGAGCTCTGCTTGGTAGGTCTGGTTTATAGAATAAATAGGACTGGAACCCCAGCGTACTTGAATGAGTTGTTGATTAGAGGTACAGATGTTCACAATAATGATACAAGACAGAGATCTCTTTAGTATCCCACGACACAACACAACTTGTTTAAAAATTCTTTCACATATAATGCTGTGACCCTTTATAATTCTTTGCCGCCTAAGATCGTGAAATCCGCTAATTATTTTTCCTTTGGACGCAAGTTAAAAAATATATCCTTGATCGCAGAGATTTGGCATTGCCACCATTGTGAAGGTACCGTAAAACGGGGTTACTTGAAAACGGCGAGGTAACTTGATAATTTCAGTCGCTACTATTTAAGTCACGTGCTACCGGCAGCCGGTTTAAAATATGAAGTGCGTATGTGAGGCGAGCGAGTCGACACCTGTTAGTTGATAGATTGCATGGTACGCCGAAAGTTTGTTGTCCTTGATGGTAGTGGTTGTGTGGCGTTAAAAACGGTAAGATTTTTGTATTTTTTATATATCTGTATACTTCCTATTACACAAACACACATATGAATAATATACCACGGCCACATTTTTTTTTCGAATAAGAGTAGTATTTTCTTTGACGCCCTAACCCTAAAACATTTACTTCGTGTTTTACTAATCAGGGGCGTAGAATTTTATTTTTCGTGGTCTTTTCAGGGGCTACTTGAAAATGGCAAATGGGTTTATAAAAGAAAGCCAGGAAGAATCCGTCGTCGTCAAAAACCCCCCTAACCCAAATTTAATCCATCTATCTCTACGGGAACGCCTCGCCCCTGAAAAACGGGCCCCCAGGTTCCAAAGAAATTTTTGCGTTTAAACAGTCCCCTTTTGACCCGCCTCACCGACATTCGACGTTTTCCGCCTATTAAATTCATTTTTTTATCGCGGAGCCTCCCCCCTAGGGGCTACAATTTTTTTATGTCCATATTCGTTTTCCCCGACCCCGAAAACCCCAGAGTCCCCATTTTCGCCTAAATCTGAGCTGTCTCGTGTTCGGTCTAGTACCAGCTCACGTTCCCTATTTTACCTTTAATAGGTATTTTTTTTATCTAGATTGTAAGTTATAAGGGTTTTCCTTTAGTTTGTAAAATATGACTGATTTTTTAATGTTTTGTTGTTCTTTTGATTTAAATATTTAAATAAAGTTGTTTTTTTGCCATAATTCCTGTGTTTTTTTTTTGTCAAATTAACTGGGGGTTTTATTAAAAACGTTTTAAAGATATTTAGTGTTTCATGTAGTCTCCATTGTGAGTATACTTGCATTTTAGACCCGACTTTTATAAAAATTTCCTTTAGCCCCATCACGGGGCTACTTGAAAAAATGTGTTTAAATTTTTTTTCTCTGATATGGTAAGGGCTAGATTTTTTTTGAGTATCACACCTGATAGTCCTTATTCCAAAGTAATCTAAAATAATTTTAGTTTCGATGAACGTATCTTTGTTGCTACGGGGTAGGACCTAAAAGTTGAAAAAGTGTATCAAGTAGCCCTGTTTTACCGTATATTATTCTTATATGTAAAATAATTAGGTATCTCCCATTTTAGTTAATATGTTTATTACATGTATTGTTGTGAGTTATTTATATAGATAAATCATATTAATCCATGGCGATTGTAATGAGCACCCATGTTGGATACCACCCTTCTTGTAATGCGCTATTATTTTTTTTACCATGAAACATAAATTATTAAGGCATTTTGTATTGTATTGTATAAATAATTCATTTCCAGTATTTGCACCTGAGTTACATAACATACCCATACGCTCAGACAGTAAGGTCAAAGTTGTCGTTTCGAATGACATCCAAATAGATATGTCATTAGAGAAGTACATGGCCGGTCCAACTACCATTTTCAGCCTAGGCGAAGTGCATCTCTGACATCCTCAAAACGGGTCTTTTGAGTTTCAAAAAGGAAGAAGCAAACCGCCCGAGGAACATTGGTTAAAGCCACACCCAAATTGTGCCAATAATTCATTCAAGACTCGTGCGACGCCTAAATTCAAGAAAAAAACTGTTTGCTAACCAAAACTCGTGCGACGTTTGGTTAGCAAACAGTTTTTTTCTTGAATTTAGGTATGTCTTGGGTTACGTTTGGGTTAGCCCCTGGTTAGTTTCCTTTTCTTGAGCCCCCGTAGCGAGCGGAGGGCCATACGAAAGGTGAAATATTACTTATTGTAATACGTGCCCCTACTTTTGCATGACGCTCGGAGCTACGGTCTGATCGCTAAAGTTTAGTGAAACCGGTCACAGGTGGTGCTTTCCCGGACCTAAATGAAAATCAAGCCCTTGTATCAATATTCTGGTCTTTCGAAAAAGAAC
>JAEQML010065617.1:0-20770 GCA_016904865.1 Pissodes strobi
TTCGCGGCAGGTGGATCGCGTTGGTCTGGGGGATACAAAAGATGAAATATGTTTCCTTATATTATTTTTACTAGGTACCTGTTATTCCCATAATATAATGCATGGGCGAATTCTGAGGTGTAGAAAAGGCGTAAATCTGAACAGATAACACTTTAAATATAGACGAAATTAATAATAGGGAAGAGCGGGGTAATGGCCCTCAATGGCTAATTAACCTCACCGTAATTCCCCTCTAATTTTATGGTTAGGTAGGAAGAAAACTTGTAGCGAATTAAGTTCAAAAGCCCCGAAGGACCGCCGGAGGTAAACATTTTTTGGAGCCATGGGGGGTTCACGGCCCTGAAATAGATGCAATGGAAACGTGCCCAATGGCCGCTATGGAAGTAATCCTAAACCTTACACCAATCCTTAGTAATGGAGAGTATGGTGTCAAGAGCAATATACCAAATGCAAACTCGTCTCTGGAAATCATCAATTTTAAGACATGCTCCAAGATGAGAAAGAAAAAGTATAGCATTGTGAAGGAATTTAGCACAATACTAAGTTGTAAAAGTGAATGGGATATAGAGAGGGACTAATAGAAATGATAGAAGTATATGGGCCTGGAATGCACTGAGTTCCCACGTAATCAGCTTCACGATGGTCTGGGAATACTTAGAGGAATTAAATGAACTAAGCCAGAATAATGCGGTTACCCTCCTATGGGTCCCTTGCTCCCTTGACACATCGGATTGGAGGGGAATGAAAAAGTAGATTAGCTCGCAACAAAAGGAGTTAAATCACCATTTTTGGGACCCGAACCCTTTTGCAGGATAAGTACCAGTATAATACTGGAAGAACTCAGGAATGAAGTTTTTATTAAAAGATGTCAACATTAGGTGGAATTACAAGAAATGAGGCAGGCAAAGGTACTTCTTAGGAATTATAACCAGAGGAGAGATCTGACCACTGCGTCAGCCTAAGTAAAAACAGACTCAAATTATCAACAGGGATTCTTTGTAAGCCTGGACCAATCCCCGAGTATGTTCCAAGAAGAACATCACGCTATCAGAAAATGTGTCCAGTTTAATATAGAAATAAATTTTCGAAGACAAGAAATTATTATCATGTCAGACAATCAAGCAGCCATCAATGCGCTGAGTTCCCACGTAATGAACTTCACGATGCTCTGGGAATGCTTAGAGGAGAGGTCCCGGGACACATCGGATTGGAGGGGAATGAAAACGCAGATGAGCTCGCAAAAAGGAGTTAAATCACCATTTTTGGGACCCGAACCCTTTTGCAGGATAAGTATCAGTACAATACTGGAAGAACTCAGGAACGAAGTTTTTAGTAAAAGATGTCAACATTAGGTGGAATTACAAGAAATGAGGCAGGCAAAGATACTTCTTAGGAATTATCACCAGAAGAGGTCTAACCACTGCGTCAACCTAAGTAAAAACAGACTCAGAATATTAACAGGGATTCTGACAGGGTATTGCCGGTTGAGATGGCGCCTCAAGGAAGAGGGCGAAACCTCTATCCATATTCTGTCAGAATGCAGTACCCTGCAAATCTTGAGGGCGCGACACCTGGGAGCGTATCGAATAGAGGAGGGAGAACTACCTACCCTGAAGCCATCCGACACCTAAACTTCCTGAGAGCCATAGGATTGAAGTAATTGCTATAGCCACTGAGGGCACCCTGAAAGGCTGAGCAGGAAAAGGGCACACAATAGGTCTTCTAGGTTGCAGTGTGCAGATAAACCCCCAAGAGCAGGCATGCATACAAACATCATGGGGTATTGGAGCTATGACTGACGCAATAAAAGCTGTAAGAAGTGGCCTAGTAGTGGTGCGGGAGGCTATTCGCAGCGTTGATATTGCCAAAGAACGTAGTAGAATTTTCTTTGATATTGCCTATAGTTCTTTGAGGAATATAATTAAAGCTGGGAAGTGCTTCCATTTAAATCTTGGCAAAGACAACATTTAATTTTAGTGACGATAAACAACGTGAGATTGCAAGTGACTGTTTGAGACTTACCAAGTTTGATTTTTGGGTTGATAAGTCTCGGACTAAGGAGAGTGCCATTTTAGTAAGCTAGCAAAACAAGTGGCGTAGCCACTCGTGCCTGCGGCCCGCGCGAGGCCCTTCGGGCCTCGTTTGTGTGACCTTTGGTCACACATTATTCCCACGCTCCTATCCGTACCGTGGCCTATAATTAGAAAGCCCTTATAATTAGACTTACCAATCGCTAGTCTAATTTTACCATGATAAATTTTTAATTGGTTGCCATGGTAACTAGTCGGTCAACGTCAATCGTTAACTTGTCCTGTTTTCACACCCTGTATATTAACGGATCGTAACCAAAATTAATAGGCTTCGAGGGTTTGTGGACCTCTACCTCTATGCCAAATTTCAAGTCGCTATCTTCAAAATTGCGACCTGTAAATGCCAAAAAACGGTAGCATGTCCTGTTTTCACACCCTGTATATTAACCGATTGTAACCAAACTCAACAGGCTTCGAGGGTCTGTGGACCTCTACCTCTATGCAAAATTTCAAGTCGCTATCTTCAAAATTGCGAACTGTAAATGCCAAAAAACGGTAACTTGTCCTGTTTTCACATCCTGTATATTAAACGATAGTAACCAAAATCAGTAGGCTTCGAAGGTTTGTGGACTTCTAACTTTATGCCAAATTTCAAGTCGCTATCTTCAAAATTGCGACCTTAAATGCCAAAAAACGGTAACTTGTCCTATTTTCACACCCTGTATAACAATTAGAACAAAAGAGCAAAGGAACAAAAATACGTGTCTTACCGAATACTTTCATTTGACATAAAAAAAAGAATATTATCCTTGCTTACACGGACAAAAATAGCAAAAAACGCTGACTTGTCCTGTTTTCACACCCTGTATATTAACCGATCGTAACCAAAATCAACAGGCTTCGAGGGTTTGTGGACCTCTACCTCTATGCCAAATTTCAAGTCGCTATCTTTAAAATTGCGATCTGTAAATGCCAAAAAACGGAAACTTGTCCTGTTTTCACACCCTGTATAACAATTAGAGCAAATGAGCAAAGGAACAAAAATACGTGTCTTACCGAATACTTTCATTTGACATGAAAAAAAGGAAAAGTTTGTCCTTGTTTACACGGACAAAAATGCCAAAAAACGCAAAAAAACGGTAACTTGTCCTGTTTTCACACCCTGTATATTAACCGATCGTAACCAAAATCAATAGGGTCCGAGGGTTTGCGGACCTCTACCTCTATGCCAAATTTCAAGTCGCTATCTTCAAAATTGCGACCTGTAATCGATCCCATCACATACATACATACATACACACATACACACACACACACACACATACAGACAAAAAATCAAAATTTTTTTTTTCGATTCCAAGTCGATAGGTATAAGTTCCAGAACGATCCGACGTACCGTTACGAAGTTTTTCTCCCGATTGGTCTCGCCCTATAGAAAGCCCATATTATAAATGGGGGCTTTCTAACAAGATTTAAAATACGTTCAATAAAACATAATATTTAGCAGGAAGAGATTGGCTGAATAAGGTTTTCAAGAACAATCAATTCTTAAGCAAACTGAAAGAAACGAGTTTAGATTGATAATGGCCTTTTAGCAAACTCGAAGTAGATCGCTTTGTTTAATCTGGTCGAGATAACAAACAAACATATTTTGCAAAAAACAAAATGTTTAACGTCGATGAGATGGTAATAATAAGGGTTCCTAAACAAGCCTATTATCATTACTAAAGGACATAAGTAGGTTCGCGTTGGGAGGTTGGGAAAGAGGAAAAACATTGGTGACTGTTTTGAGAGAGAGGTGGATCAAATGGAAACTTTATGCTTGCACCAAAAATGGTCTGGATGACATGAAGTTTTCTCAATTTATATGAGACCAACTGTAATTACTTACCGAGTTGCTTTTAAGAGAGCTTTTCAATTCATAATCCTCTTTTGATGATTTTATATAATCATGTTAGCAATAGGGATCTCGGCCAATTTATACCTACTGCCATCAGAATGGAGTAACAATGCTATAGATTCCACCACATAGCTCTCAGCGTCTCCAAACCGTAGAGAATACGTTGTATGGGTTATCGTAGACGGCACACTATGAGTGCCAGATATTTATAAGAGGCAATCCCAGTCGAAATCCTACCCCAAAGTATGTACATATAGAATCAGCAACCGAAATATTACTAGCTAGGGAAAATATCAACGATCAAGTTCCTTCCGTCATTCAGTCCTAATACCAAAATCGACACTGAGCAATTATCAACCAATTAGTGTAAGGCCACATGCAGCAACTGAGCTTGAGAAAGAAAAGAAATACCAGATTCATAAGTATGACATGCACGGATTTGAAAAGCGTTGAAGTCAAAGTTGACTTCAACGCTTTTCAAATCCGTGCATGAAGAAGTAGACAAGAAAAAGAGGCTAGTTCAGAATAAGAGAAATGCAATTTTCGTAGGGAAAGGCAAAACTAAAAGGGAAATGAAAGGTATACGACGAACTCAGCTTGAAAACAGTTGATTAAAGGACGAACGCGAAGAGTATAACGTATGCAACGATGACAGCGATTAAGATTTGGATGCAACATGCAACTCAATATTACGTACTTGCAGAACCAAGAAAACCACTATGAAACATTTTTGGGGAATTCTGGCGAAATAATGACATTTTGGGATCATTGCACAGTATGTGGCAGATGGACGACCCAACAATGCAAAGCTGCAGGATATATTTGTGGCTTTTGTATTAATTAAAATATATTATACTAATAGTAAAATTTGTTTTTAATCAAAATAGAAAATTGTTGATACATGAAATAGGCGAGTATCCACGAACAGGTGGATAATTCCTCTCGTTTGCATGTCTTTAATTACTTTAACATATTTGCACTTTTAAGCCTTGAAAATTTGATTCAACTCAAACCATAAGTATTATTTTGGCAACCCTGCCCCCTAATTTAACGCAATTGCACGGTTTAGAATGTATGCATTGTTTTGCTTAAGTGGGCGTCATTACATCGCTCTTCTCTAAATCTAACTAATGATAACCCCAAAATAAGTATAACTATTTTATCTCCCAAATAACATTATGTGAAACGTATCTCCTATAAAATGGAACCAAATCGGAATCCTTCCAATATTGGGTTACCAATCGGGGCTATTCAGCTTTGGTGTCGAAGTAACTATATATTTTTTCCAACTGAACAAGAGGAACTCAGCAGCGAAGATCAATTTCTACTTTACAGTATGACATTGTTTACTTGTATTAAAATCTTAGTTCTGTAATTCTAGCCAACTATCACAAGCATAAATTTTGTATATATGTTAAGTGACCTGGGAAGTATGCTGGTGAAAGTGTTACAAAAGTTACAAAATGTGTGATATGGCGAACGGTAGTGAAAGTAGAGAGGGAGATCGGCGAGGCGAATTTTGAAACCAGTCCGTCCACAATAATTCAAACCAGGCATGAATAACCATCTTTTATCTTCGTCTCTTCCACGTCATCACCGAACTCACCTGTTTTTCACCGACAAGAATCGATCGTTGAACGGACAGTCAAGAACTGAGGAGAGTGGCATATAGTATGCTCTACCATTTTATGCTGATTTGCATAAAATAAAAATATTCTGTTTTGTGCGGATGAATTTTGACTTCTGGTGTCACAAGCACACAATTTTTTTTAGATACTATGTTAGAAATATTGTGATATAATAATGTTTGTAAATAAATGTTAAAAATACTTCGACTTCTGATTAATTCTTCAAAATTCCCATAACAACAAATTTCGCGGACAACACCCATGCCAATCCGTCACTAGAAAAAATAAAAGATACCTTTTGTCCGCTCACTGGATGTTGTGTTTGACATTGTGAAAAGAACGTATAGTATTAGCACGTAAGCAGAGGACGCAACAACACACCGAGCATTTACCTGATTCTTTTAGAGCTTTATGACGGTTACAACTTACTTCCCGCAAATCTTACAGGGGTACTCTTGGTCGGTCGAATCGGGATGGCAGATCGTCGACGAGACCGAAAACGACGACACCGTCGTATTTCTTCGGTCGGAAACGGAAGGCGTCGGCGAGTTTCGTGCTGTGCCACCGTGAATACGAATATGGCCGTTCAGCGCCGCTCTGGAGTTGAAACTCTGAAAATTAAACTGGTTAAGTGACTTTAATGGTATTGTGAAGGGAATTAGACTAAACTTACGAAATAAAATTGGTTGAAGTGCATTCATGTGATTAATACAAACAAATCGGGGATGAGGGTTAAAAACAGTATAACGATATTCATTTAGGTTTCCGCGACACTACTATTTTTAAACGCGCGTTTAGTGCAAAAATTCTGTTTCGGTATTGTGGATGAAACTGTGTTGTAGTGCATTTTGTCGAAGATTCCAAGCCCCAACTTAGATGTTTTATATTATTTACTTTTTTTGATTGATAATTGGCTATGGCCTATCATGAAATAGATATTGGCCAAGTTTAATAACATTACAATGTTCCATGACATTTTTGAAGATATCCATAGACGATTATATATTTTTTAAAAGCAAAGATAAATTTATACAGATTACTAAAAAACGGTTTTTAGCTTTTCGGTAAGTTTTCAAGTAGATGTGATACATGGGGTGCCTCAAAAGTGCACCTGTAGCTGAAAGACGAGGAAGGTTAAAAAGGTTTTAAATATAGCCTCTCAGGTTTCTTAAAAAGTAGTGAAGTGCCACGAAAACCGTGTCCTTCTATCTCAACTAATAAAGGAAACACATGAAAATGGAATCCCCTGAACATAACTTAACGTTAAAATATCTTAAAAGGCAAAGAGGGACCGTTTTTGATATGAAACTTAGAAAGATTTGAGCTTACATTCCGATACTCATAAAGCTTTAATAACACAATGTAGACATTCTCATATGAGACATCATATGAAGATCTATAACTTTGTCGGCATAATTCTTGGAAATTCTGAAGTGAAGACACAAGAAACGGAAAGAACTCCAGCATGTCCAGCGAACAATAATAGTCATCATCATTTATTAACAACTTTTACATTTTAACTTTAAATCACCTAGCCTAGGAGCTAATCTCCAAAGTTCCCAGCGAACAATATGATCTATGATAACTAGGTACCCCTCCAGCTTTACAATGAATACAATGGGAAGAGAGGTCTGATATTATCAACGTTCATTTTTTAATCAACTAATGCTAAAGGAATTCTGTTTTTGTAAGGTACGGACGTGAAGAAGTGTCATAAAAAATCAATTGCCACTTGGCCAGTCTTTCACATAAAAAAAAATTATATTCTATGATTCAAAAAAGAAAGATCGGTGCGTAGAGCAGAAGGCATTACTTGATTGGTGAGTAGAGCAGAAGGCATTACTTGATATCAACACTACAACTCCCTACATCAGCTTTATATATTATGGGGAGGCATCTAATAAGTGGTCATTTGCAATAAAATATCTTTGATTATGCCATAGATAGATAGTTATAGAGAGTTTGAACTTATTTTTTTCGATGTTTTTTCACGAAGAGGCAGTTGAGACTGAAAATTCTAAAGTTGAGGCGAAATTATTTTCCATTTTTTGTCCGTTCAACTGAATTTTCGTTTTGCGTTTCATCTATGTACTTACTTTGGGAAATTATTGGAGTGTTCAGGAATTTAAATCATTGCATATTCGAAAGCATTGTTAGTTCTTGGCAGGTGAGGGACATACTTTAACAACTTTAAATGGTTAAACTTAAAAAAACAAATCCTTATAAAATACTAATTGTCAATGAAAAAATAATTTTGCGTTCATCATTAGTACCTTTTCAATGATGTCAATAATTAAACTAAAAACGCATGCTTCATAAAGCAAAATAACACCAAAGCCATATCGTAATAAAACTACGACTTACAGCTGAACAGTCTGGATATTCGCAAAGGAAATTCCTCATAGGCGATTCACTATCGGCAATCTATAAGATAGAAGAGTTAAGTTAAGGTAATAACATAAAAGGTATTTGTAGAACAAATTAACCTCCCTTTCTCCTTAAGAAGAAATATCAGTGGCGTGCAAACCAGCCCCTGCAGACCCTGCAGTGCGGGAGGGCCCCGGAGAATAGAGGGTCCCCGCAGGGGCCCCTTCTTATATTTGTCTTAAATAACTTCACCAAATTTTGTATTGAATTAACATTTATTAAAACTTTTATATAATTTAATTGTTATGTTTAAATTAACTTTTGTATAAAGTTAATTTAATTTTTGGCATGATAGCTTGTAGCCCATGTTTTATGTGCATTTAAATAATTATCTATCTAAGTGCGAATTAGCTTAATTTTTAAACTCTATCGAGTATTCGCGTTATCGCAAGAAATCCGGACAACGTCCTCATTGTTGATACAACGCAAGATATTAGTAAGAAAGATCGTTACTTTTGATCTTGTGATCCGGTACATCAATACCAAGGGTAATAAGAAGAAGTACAATGTGGCAGAATCTTTCTTAGGATGTTTCGAAATGATAGAACAAAGGGCAACGGACTTTGAAAATGAAGTGCTTGCATTTTTAGAACAACAGGGAATTTCGCTTAGCAAATGTAGAGAACAGGGCTATGATGGAGCCGCAAAATTTACTTTCAAAAACATTACAGAGCACTGAAATCGATGTTGGTCAAGCAACATATTTAATTGCTAGTGTTTTCGTTAAGCTACAAAATATTCGAGACAATTATGAAGATGTTTTTAAAATGTCCGTTGGGACCGAAAAAAAATGGAATATAGAGACGAACTTAGAAAGCAAGAAAACTAAAAAAAAACAAAACTAAACTGATGAGATGGCTGTTGATGAGCCTATTGAAAATCGTACCAAATATTTAAAGATATCGGTATTTTACGCATCTCTAGATATAATATCAGTACAATTTGAAAAGAGATACGAGGTATTTAAAAATATTTATTCAAATTTTGAAATTTTAAAACCAGAAATATTACTTCAAGCTCTAGAGTATGAAATTATAAATAAAGCTAAAAAATTAACAGACAAATACCCTGACGATTTAACACCGAATTTAGCTACTGAACTAATACAAACAAATTAATTAAAAAAAATGCATAGTATTAGAGAATATGCAGACCTCATCTTTGACAAAAATTCATTATTGATCAGTAGCATGCCTGACTTGTGTACAGTATTTCAATTATTTATAGTTCTCCCAGTTACATCAGCCGAATCTGAGAGGACTTTCTCAAAGTTAATATTAATAAAAAACTTGATCAACGATGGCTCAAAGCCGTCTTAGCTCCTTGGCAATAACTTCTATAGAAGACGAAAGAGCAAAGCATGTAGATTTGGACGCAGGAGCAGATAAATTCTTGTCTACATATTATAAACGTAGAACGTAGAAGTTGTAGATAGCTTAAATGAATGAATATTACTAACTTCCTTTTTTGCGTCTACAAACTATGATTTCTATGTATTTTGTTTATAAGACAATTCTTATTTTTTATAGATTAAGAAATATAAATATGTATTATATAAACATGTGTTTTTTTCCTGTTCTTTTTTTAAATTCTAGGTATGATCGGGGGGCCCCGTAAAAAAATCTGCGGGGGGGGCCCAGAAAAATTTTGCACGCCACTGAGAAATATCATAAAAGTTCTGTAGTTCAAGGTAGACAGCCAATGAAGTTTAAACAGTATCTAATCTGTTTTCCAAGGTTATAAAGGTATTATTAATAAAGTGAATACAAATGTGCCGATATTTTTTAATTGAATATAAGCCAGGTTTTTTTTTCTGAAATACATGCCAGTGTTGTTTAACATCATGATCTCTAACAATAAGTTCCCATATTAAAATAATTTCGAAAGGTACTAAGTAGTAGAGGCGGTTAAATACAAATATGTTAAACGGCACTTTATTATGGAAGTAAATGCATTTAAGGGATGATAGTGAATAGTGATGATACTCCTTATGGAGCGGTTTCACCCGCAGTACTGCAATTTTCATCCTTCGGGTTTATGATGGTCGCAAAGTGTAATTTGAAATCAGTAAATTGGAACAACCTAGATATTACCTCTGCCACAATAAAGAATACGGATTACTCAAGAGGTGAGTTACACGAAGTGTGGGTTTCCTGATTTTCTGTTTTCATTCCGTTTTTTTTGCAATTCAGGAAAATGCACCTCCTTCCTAGAGGGGTTTTCTGGTTACAGCACTCCAGCCACTGGCAAGTTTTCTGTTATTTTTTAAGTATTCTTTGTTACTAAAGTCTGTTTCAGAAATGTATAGAGTAATAAAACCTCATTAGGTATAAAAAAGGACTACAGGGTGACCCACCAATAATTTATGTCACTTCCATAGTTTGGCATTGGTTTCATTGCAAAATTCTTTTTATCATCAAGTGCAGGTAGTGCCACCCTGTTTTGGTTCAATTTATGCGTTTTGCATATTGTCATCTATTCATAAACACTGAAAATGGTACGCCAAAGGCGTGCAGGTTGGATTCTTGTAGAAAGAATTGAAATTTAAGGAAATTTTATTTTATCAAAATAAAAATTATATATAATATGTACGTGTGGTGTTGATTGTGGTCCATAGTGATATCAAGAGTAGGCAACTCTCAGTGACTGACGATATTGAGGATCTTTTTGTTCTCATTGAGGAGGGAAGAAGGTCACTAATACTTGCTGGCGCATATTTTCCTCCGCATTCACCCACTGCTGTTCATATTTCGTTCAGTGAAATTATTGCTTTCGGATCCTCCTGCAAGGGTGTGCCTGGAGCGGTCCCCGCTGAGGTGTATTTTTTGGGGGTGATATCTAGCCTATGTGCGCTCCACAGCTTAAGTGAATACAATTACGAATGCCCCCAACTCTCTTCTCGATTTGGTGCTTTTTCAGGACTGCGAAGGTTGTACAGTGCATATAGCGGATTAATGTATGTTGCCCCAGGATGAATATCACCCACCATTGGATGTTATAGTGCCATTCTACTCGGACAGTAGAAATAGTTCTATGGTGGCTATTACAGAGGTTTCAAGTCGGTTAATTTCAATTCCATAAATTATTATTTGGGAGGCTTTTGCTGGAATGTTATTCTTGTACATGTCAATTTGGGTTACATGATAAATATGTTTTACGATATTGTTTATTCGGCGATCGAGACATATGTCCCCCTTTAGCGGGAAATTTCCCAGATAGATTTCACCAGTGCTCAAGCGTTGTATAATTGAACAGAAAAAATACCAAACAATATAAAATATCTGGTCTTCAGGACGATTATCATAAGTTTTCCAGGTTGCGGTTGCTTTGCAAGAGGTCAGTGAGTTCTTACGATAATTTTGTAGCTTTTACAAAAAATTCGCTGACAACAAACCCCAAACAATTTTGGAATTTTATTGATTCAAAAAGTAAATTTAATGAAATTCCTAGTGAGTTTCATTACAATGGCGACAGTAGTGCATGTCCCAATGTTAATACAAACCGTTTGGACTTTCCAAACAGTAATATCACTAGTTATTATATTACTATATTAGATGTCTATTCGCACTTGATTTCCTTAGATATAAATAAGGGACCAGGTCCTGATGGCGTACCTCCTTTGCTCATCAGGCATTGCAGTTTCGTTTTGGCCTGTCCTTTGCACATTATATTTAACTTGTCTCTTAAACTGGGGATATTTCCGGATTTTTGGAAGTTGAGTTACTTAACCCCAATTCATCAGTCTGGAAAATGAGGGTTGGCTACCAATTATAGACCTATTAGCATTTCGAGCAAAATTCTCAAAGTTTTTGAGAACATTATAACTAAATATTTAACAGCTGAACTGGGTTCCTTTATTATCGATCGGCCGTTTGGTTTTCAGGCAGGCAGGAGCACTGAGCTTAATCTGCTGGCATGTGGACTTTTTCTCGGACGCCTTGGAGGAGGCTCTCAGGTGCACTCTATTTGCGCGGATTTTTCTAAGGCGTTTGACAGAGTTAATCATACAGCCCTTTTGTTAAAACTGAATAACATGGGTGTTAGCGGTTCTATGTTGAGTTGGATAAAAAGTTATTTAACGAGACGTTCACAAGTTGTTCCATTCAACAATTTTGAATTAAAGATATATCTGTTCGATCTGGAGTCCCGCAGGGATCTCATTTGGGTCCCCTTTTCTTTACCTTATTTTTTTAATGATCTGGGATCTTGCTTCGAACACAGTCAGTTATTCCTCTTTGCGGATGACTTAAAATTGTACATGGAGGTCTCTTCCTCTGATGATTGTTTGCAACTCCAGTCTGATTTGGATCGCTTGGTAAATTGGTGTGATCTAAACGGCATAGCTTTGAACACTTCAAAGTTTTACTTCATTGTCTTCCATCGATCTAGGATGGCACTTAAACACCCTTATTCAATTAACAATAATCAACTATCAAATGTTGCTGAAATGAGATATTTGGGGCTCACCATGGATCCTCGACTCAAATTGGCTGCTCGTATGGAGGGCATGATTTCTAGGTCTCTTCAACTCTTGGGATTCATGAAGCGAATTTCTTGTGATATTACCAACGTTAGAGGTATTAAACAATTATATTGTTCATTAATTAGACTTCACCTAGAATATTCGTCTTGTGTTTGGAATTCCCTCTATAACGTGCATATCCAGAGTATTGAAAGAGTTCTCTAAAGTTTGTTGCTTACAGATTGAAAACTTATTCTCAAATTGAATCTCATATTCACGGAATTGGACTGCGCGGGAAACGCGTTCACGCAACACTTTTTCTTTACCAATCCACAGAACCAATTATGGTCAAAACTGTTTCATATCAAGGTCATGTAAACAGTTGTCCCAGGCTTGACTTTTTTCGAACGAGTCGGTATTTTTGAGGGAGCTAAGGAGGATGTGACTTAATATCTCTGTGGCTTATGTTTCACTGTTGTAATTGTTATTGTTGTTAATATTATTTTTATGTTATTTTCTATTGTGTTGTATTGTTTTCAATTGCATAATTCTTGTTAATTAATTTATTACTGTTTCTTGCGATATGTTTATTATGATTTAAGGTGAAATTGGGCATTGTCCCTGAATAAATAAAATAAAAATAAAATAAAAATAATATACGTAGATAAAATAATATTATTATACATTATTAAGCAACAATTAAATTATAATAGGTTATATTCTTCGTCATCTGAGGAACTGTCATCCCCTCTTGACATTATAATTAGTGTCGACCGTCTGATCGGTCAGGTTGTCAAGATCCCACATTTCCTCCTCCCGTTTAATCACATGGTTAACTGGTTTTCGCCAGTTCTCTGGTGCCACTTCCTTAATGGCTTGAGCAAACAGCAACTAAACATCTTTAATTTGAATGTGTTTTGTCTTGTTACAAATACTAACATGTTTAAAACACCATTAAAAAGTATTTATAATCTGTGTCTTTATTATCTGCCTCAATACGCATGCAAAAGGACTACAGGGATTTAAAAGGATCATAAATGTAATCTATAGAGTAATATAAAAACTCATTAGCTATACAAAAGGACTGCAGGTGTAAAAAGTTACAAACCCTTATGGGCGACCACGAAATTCAGCCAAACTGTACGGAGTTCCCCATTTTATTACTCTATACATTTCTGAAAGAGACTTTACCAGGTACCAAGACACCCCTAGAAAAGCCCCGCATTATGATATACAAAAAGTTCGGAATGATATGTCCCCGAATTACACCATTATTTTGAAAAACGACTACCACTGAATGTTAAGTAATGAAAATACTTTGGGCGAAATTGGTTCTTGAGGTGTTAAATACAATTTCTGAATGGCATTTGCTTTCATAAAAAAACGCAGTTTTTGGGCATTAGCGACGCTATATTATACTGCTATACTTTATCAAGTTTATTTTACCTTATTTTAAGACGAGCTAATCTCACGATCGTAAAGTTGTTACTTACCCCTAGTAATTTGACATCCGGATACGGCTTATCATCTGTATCAGATACGTTTCTGTGATTCCTCTTCATTTGCCTTAACGCCTTTAGCCTACTATACTCGTCTGAACACACCTTTTTCCATATGTAGTAAAACTGGATACATTGCTTCACCGATTTTGATTTGATCTAGTAGGAGTAATAATTGTAAACTTTTTAATCAAGATTATTTCATTCTAATACTGAAACATAATATAAGGTACTCAACATCTAAGATACCTATTTATGAATTTAAGATAAAACAGGTCTATCTCAATTTTTTTCACTTTAAAAAATAGAATATATCTATGCATTAAGTATACGTTTTTGATATAATCTGTTTAAATATAGGGCAATTCAATAGATAGGGAAATGGTGTACAAAATTATAGCTGTATTTTTCCAATGAATAGCAAGTTTTCACGATCTAAATATCTATGCATTAAGTATACGTTTTTGATATATATCTTTAAATATAGAGCACATTTTCAATTCAATAGATAGGGGAAGAGCGTACAAAATTATAGCTGTATTTTTCAAATGAATAGCAAGTTTTCACGATCTAAATATCTATGCATTAAGTATACGTTTTTGATATATATGTTTAAATATAGGGCACATTTTCAATTCAATAGATAGGGGAAGGGCGTACAAAATTATAGCTGTATTTTTCCAATGAATAGCAAGTTTTCACGATCTAAATAAACTATCCCAGCGAAAACCGTCGGCATTTCTTAACTTTTAGTCCCCGTTTAATAAGCAAGTGATTTGAGTGGTAAGTTACATACTTTAAATATCGAAACATTGAATGTTTTTACCAAAAAAATGTATTATAAATTATATAATCGGGTAAAATGACATAGCCTATAGATCGTGAAAATGACACAGTATGCCATTTTAGCAGATCTATATTTAAAACATTTATAATGTGCAGAAAAAATGCCCCAAATTTGTCAGAACAACCAACTAGCAATCCTTGCCCTCTACGTCCATGGACAACAGAAGCTGTTGCCAACTTTACGGCATACCTCAAGCGACTTTAAGAAGGCATGCTCAAAAGTCTATAAATACCGGGAAAAACTGGTTTGGGAAATTTAAATCAAACTTGCCCAGCGAACCTAGAATGAGAGCTGCTAGTTAAGTTACTGAAATCCAGATTATTTTGAATTAACGATAAAAGAGATTTTGCAATGAGCTCACCACTTGGCCGTTAAAAGTGGGTTTCAGTACCTACTTCTCTAGATGCTTAATTGTTAAGATGACCTCAAAAATTTGGCTGTGTCATTTTATCCACCTGGGTGGATACTTTCCTTTTTTTTCATTTAAATATAGATGTACCTGTTAAATAAGCCAATATTATGACTTGAATATTACCATTTGCAAAAGTTAATAAATATAACCACTGAAGCACAAAGTATTTTGAGTGGTTGCTGCCTGTTTAAGATCAAATGCATTTGATTAGTGCCGCTTTGCGCCCTTGGAACCCTGAATTTAGTCATCCTATTCATACTATATTGCATAATAGACAGAAAAGCCCAACGCATGAATCGATCACGATAATACGGAACATATACAGGGTGTCACTTTGAAAATAAACAGCATTTAATATTGCCTAAACTAATGACATATTACGCTCTTTCTGTCCTTCTAATGGGCGCAAACTCACTCCAGCTTAGAAGGAACTGGGAGTGAATAATCTCAAATTGAAAGAAAAAAAAGTAATTTTGAGAATTTAAAATTAGATATTTAATGAAATAAAGTATGTCAATGCGTAGGCTAAAACGAGCTGTTGCCGAGCGTATAAATTAGGCACTAGCTCAAATGTTAGAGAGTAGGGGGTGGGTGATTTATTTAAGGCGCCACGGGCTTTTAGACAGCACAAGCGAGAATTACCCCAAAGTTGAAATATGGAACTCGTTTTAGCTTAAGCTTCGCGAGAAAATAAATGAATTCCGAAAAAAAAATCGTTATTTATTTCTATCAAGAAAATCAATCAATAAACCAACAAAAACAAATTAGAAAATTAGATCAAGTACATATAAGCCGGTAATTTATCAGTATTAATAATGGAAACATAATTACCCAAAAAATAATCAAAAATTAAAGTCGGTATAAAGTAAGTACCCAAATTAACCGAAAACTAAAGTCGATGAGAACAAATACTCGAAAATTAATTAATAATAACTAAAGTAAACGATAAACAAATACTCGAATATTATTCAAAAGTAAGTCAAGAACGATTCAATTATTGAGCGCAAATAGTAAAAGAAACAGATACTTACTGTAATGGGCCTTTCCTTCAGAGTCACAATTAAAAATTAATTAAATAAAACTGGTAGATAAACAAACAAAATATCGGTTTTATTACTAATTTAAGAACTATCACAGCTGGTCATAGGAAAAGAAAGATTAAACGACGAGAAAATTTCAGCAGATCAATTTTATGTTAACACTGTATTTTTAATCGAAAAAAGGTAGGCTTTACTCACACGCTTAATCTAAACAAATTCTGAAATATTAAATTGTAATTAATGACGATCGCTTAAAGCATCAATAAAAAGAACGTCAGTAAAATATGATGAAAGCCCGCGATACTGCAAATAGAGTTCAATTAGCTCGAGTAATCACCTAATTAAAGACTAATTCACGGGCCTCCAATCATGATTCGTCACAGCCGTATAACTAACTAACTATGGTTATTCGGTTCAGTTAAGCTACGTCGATAACTGCCGCAAATAAAAAACGATATGAAAAAAAACTTGTTGGACCTGGCGTTATTATAGCCACCAATTAATTACAGACCTTAACGTATGGCAATTTACTGTACGGTCAAGTTACCAGTAGGTCAAAGATAATAAACAATCTCTTCGAGTAAAGAAAATATCAAAGGCCGCAATAAAACAATTAAAAATCACGCAAAGTGTAGATACTAGGTTGTAACAACACTAGTAGTTATCTGATTTAAGGTTATCCAACGTAAGCCAGAAGTCGTGAAAATTGAGAATAATAACAAAACTAGTTCGACCTACAACGTTATTGCAGCAGTTAATTAAAAGTTAAAAAAAAAACATTCGATCCAAAATCAGATTTATTCTATAACAACGGAATTTTAAAATTTGATTAAATAAAATCAAGCATCCTAGGCTCGTCAAAATTGCCCAAAAATTCAAAGTTCGTTTAAAAGAAAATTTGAATGACTTAATGTTACCTTAATTAAGGAGAAAAAGGTTAAAGAGTTATTCTTTGTTCGAAAACAAAGCCAAGAAAAATTATAATTAGAGATCGTAAGTTATTTGCTTATTCTTTGTTCGAAAACCAAGCCAAAAAAAATAGTTAGAGATCGTAGTTAATTACGCAAATTTGCCGCAAAATATATGGATGAAAAAAAAAAATGGAAATTGCTCACTTGGCCGATGAGTAACCGCTCAGGCAGCTTCCAGAAAGAACTGCCCACGGTAGAAAGAAGACTTCCTTGACAGGATGACAGGCGAAGAACTGCAAGGCTCTATACAGGTAGTACCGCTAGACAGGCGTAGCCAAGGAAAACTTTGTCGCTAACGATGCTCGTCGATAGCAATGAACAATCTGACGGTGGAATAGATCGACCGTAGCAATAGACCTCACGGTAGAAGTAGACTCAACGGGAGAAGTAGACCCGATGATAGCACCCTGCGAAAGAACACATATTCAAGGTTCCACACGTAACTCTTAATGGACGAGCATTATAACTCGGTAATCAAAATCAACCATCAAGGAAAAAGAGAAATCAGAATTAAAAGAAAAAAACTGTGTAGGGGTATCCAGTTGCTTAGCGCTAGATGGCTTTCAGCTGGGCAAGTGGGCCTCTGTAAGAGATTAAAAAGGGAATTAAAAATCCGCCTACGTGCGTCACAAAATGATGGCGTTCCCAGAGAGACAAAATAAAATGCACAAAGAAACCCAACTCACCTTGCAAAAAGCAGTACTCAAATCCCACAAAGGGCAGTTTCAGACACCAACACTTAAGAAAAGATAAGGCACAACCAAAGACTAAAACTGTTAAAATAACCTGGTCCTAGCCAAAAGGGCATTGTAATTAAGCCACTCCAATCAATAGAATTTCCCAGTTATTCAGGGAGAGTTAATTACCTGGGCGCGCGATGAAACTTGGTAGCCAATCCGAAACCAGTACATACTACGAAAATATTAGAAGGCCATCGATTTTAATTTCAGGCGCTAAATTCAATTGGGTCGAAATCGAATTGTTTAGCGACGCGGATTTATTTTAATTTCTCGACCGAGAGTACTTCGAAGCCAGATTATATACGGGGGCTTTTCGCATCGATATACGCTAGACAAAACAGCTCGTGACAGACAGTATCAAAACTTTGCGAAACACGTCAATTTAGATGTCAAGGTCGACAACTGTTGATGCGTTTGTTGTCGTATTACTTTCAACCCCCTGAACCCCAGGGCACCTACCCCTAAAATTTTAAATGGCAACCCCTCTTTCTTTTGACATTGTTGAGTTCCTTATGTAATTCTAGATAAATTCCATTTTTTTTTGTCAAAATTGAAGTACTTAGCATCACGAATGCATGTGTCGAATGTATTTAATTTCTAAATTGAAATAGTGCAATTTTTAAAAGGGGTTACAATCACTGACCCGTCACAGGCATTCATCTAGGAATATATTTTGAACAACTAGGTTTCAAATTCTTTCTTTTATTTACATTTGGCCTCTACAAAACAGGAAAATAATTTAATTTTTTTGGGCGTCTTCGAACCTCGTTTTTTCCTTTTGCTTATACTGATATCTAGAAGTTATAAGTACAGTTCTTTATTCTTCTGACTTGTGGTGTTCATTTATTCATTTGAGATACTTCTTCGATTAGTGAAAATAGTACCTAGTTATTTCATAAACAATAGCTTTTCATTTTTGTTTTATTGTTGTTGATATTGTACCCGTTTCTTAAAATGTTTTATACTATTGCTGAACACGTAGAAATGATTTTTATTTATGTAGACGAAAACCGTTGCTTTGCAAGAACCGCGGCCATATTTAATGAAATACATTCGGGAAAAAATGTTGGACACAAGTACATCCGAGAGTTAGTAGCAAGATTTGAGGAAACTGGATCTGTTTGCAATAAGAAGAGGGATGAGCCACGATTGCTCAATGAGACCGCTCAGATTGAGGTTCGCGGCCAAGTTGCTATAGCTCCCACTACATCACTTCGTGAAGTTGCACAACAAACTGGACTGTCGCATGAATCATTCAGGAAAGTATTGAAGTT
Source organism: Pissodes strobi (assembly GCA_016904865.1). NCBI lineage: Eukaryota > Metazoa > Arthropoda > Insecta > Coleoptera > Curculionidae > Pissodes > Pissodes strobi. The sequence continues at coordinate 19,231 of JAEQML010065617.1, forward strand.
TCACAAATTTCACCCATACAAACTGCAAATTATTCAAGAGGATATAATGACCCGAACCGACGCGACGCGACGTACTGAGTTTTGCGAAATTATGACCAACAGGATTATTGCACAGCCCTTGTTAATAAAAAATATCTGTTTCAGTGATGAATGCACTTTTGACTTAAATGGCAAGGTCAACAAATAAAATTGCCGTTATTAGGCCGATTTCAATCCTCACATTATTAGAGAGGAGCATACACAATATTCTCAAAAAATAAATGTTTGGGCGGGTATATTAGACCATATACCTCTCTTTATAGATGAAAATATAAATGGTGAAATATGTATATGCCGAAATATTAGACAGCAGTATAGAGCCTCTTATAATTCATGAGGTGGAAAATCAAAGGGATGTCAAATCTTTCTCTAGATGAACATTTGCTGTACTTCCAGCAGGACGGAGCAGCTCCTCATTATGTACGCCTAGTAAGAGAGTGGTTGGATAATCATTTTTTGGAGCAGTGGTAGGAGAGGACCAGTTGAATGGCCATCTAGATCACCAGATCTGACACAGCTCGATTTCTTCCTATGGGTTCACCTGAAATCCGTTGTATTCAAAACCAGACTAAATTGAACAGCTGCAACAAGGAATTGTACAAGAATGTAGGGCTATTTCACCTGTGACTCTTCAAAACGCCCGCGAACAGTTTGAATATCGGCTGTACTTGTGCTTAGAAAACAATGGAACCCATTTTGAACAATTCATAAAGTAATTATAAAGGTAATAATTTGAGTATTTCATTTTATAAATTAAATACATTCCACACATGCATTTGTGAGGTTAAGTATTTCAGTTTTGCCAAAAAAGAATGGAATTTATCTAGAATTATATAAGGAACTCAAAAATGGCAAAATAAATAGGGATTGCCATTTAAAATTTTAGGGGTGGGTGCCCTGGGGGGTCGGGGGTTCAATGTAATACGATAAAAAATGCCTCAACAGTTGTCCTCCTTGATATGTAAATTGACGTGTTTTGACAAATTTTGATACTGCAATATTTATAGGCAATATTATGCTGTTCGTTTTCAAATTGACATTCAGTATACAATAAATTGTTACAGTTGTATTATGCTATATGCGAACGTCTGGGTCTATCAACAATAATTTTTTTGAACATTTAAAATTTATAGACGAATATTAGAAGAATATAAAGAAGTAAGGATCTTATATATTGCTCTTGTATTACGTTACCTCTTCTGCTATTCTCGTAAAGTCTTTGTCAAATTTGAGAAGACATCTATGAAAGAGTTCAGTTTCCGCCGACGTCCATTTGTCGCTTTCGCTGTATGAGTAGGCCAATAGTGGGTGGTCTGCTGGTAGATGCGGACTTGGCTGCATGAGTCGAAGCATTGCCTCCTAGAGATAAACACAGTTAGAATAACAGATATAAGAAGGGGATCTGTGGTTACAATGAACCTATAAAAAAAACATGTTTTACAATATAACTGCAATAAATGGAATCTATATACAACTAATAGGAAGTTTATAAAGCCAGACT